>OZ010671.1:69423177-69645677 GCA_963932185.1 Troglohyphantes excavatus | reverse complement strand
TAGATCTTTCTAAAATGACATTTAGTTTTAACAAAATAAAGACCTGCATTTCCAAGACAGAATTTTTTTTTTACAATGCCATCCACTTTTGTGTTGAAGAGGTGTTTCTTGAAATCACTTTATGCAAAATTATTTTTTACCCAAAACATTTCCTCTCTAAAAATTAAAAATAATAACACTAATAATAAAAAAGCCATGAAAAAATCTCCCCAAAACATTCTGATAGTGCAACTTGCGCTATGTCCCCCCTACCCTATGGGCACACCTGATGAGGCGAATACCATATTTGAGAGAGAAAAAAACTCATGTTGAACTCTTAAATATTCTTAACCAATTCATTTTTAACAAATTTTATGACACCGAACTGCTTCTGTTGTGCGATTTTCATCTCAACACGAAAAAACTGTTAACAACGCTTTCAAATGATACTTATAATAGCGCACTAAGTTGTTTGAATGCAGAGATATACACCGTTAAAAATTTCAGTTCAACGTTGCACCATATCTTGGTGCTCTGCAGCAATTTACGCCATATTATGGTGAAATCTGGGTTGAACCAAAAATCCTTTATCGAAAAAAAGCGGAAGTTTCACCAATAATTAACTCAACCTCTTTAACTGCAGCCGAAATTTTCGCTGTCTCTACATCAGCAAGCCAAGAAATCCCCTCCAAGAAATACAACGATGAACAAGGGCCTCCGTGGCTCAGTGGATAAAGGGGTTCAGCTATGAATCGGGGGATTCCAAGATCGAGCCCGATCGGTGACGTTTTGCAAAGAAAAGTAAAATGTGTGATCTTGCGATATGAGTTTTGGTGTAATGTTTCACCACTAAATGGTACAAC
Organism: Troglohyphantes excavatus; assembly: GCA_963932185.1. NCBI lineage: Eukaryota > Metazoa > Arthropoda > Arachnida > Araneae > Linyphiidae > Troglohyphantes > Troglohyphantes excavatus. The sequence goes on along the minus strand of OZ010671.1, from coordinate 69,644,835 downwards.
GTCACAACGTAAAATGGTGAAACTCAGCACCAAATGCCGGTTGCAGCTAGATGCGTACCAAATTTTAGTGCAAAGACGTAAATATTAATAAAAGGCAATAGATTCATTCTATGATGCGCCATTTTAATTAACATCGCTGTCTTAATGAAAAGTTAGAAGCATATTATTGTTGGGGGATTAGGATAAGATTTAGAAAAGGCCAGGGATTGATATATAGGAAATATGCCAGTGATACGTATATGGTGGGTACAGAGTTAGTTGTAACCCAATCAATCCAGATGTGCTCAATTAAAAATCAAGGGAACGATTGATGATAAGATTCGGATTCGTAGAAGATTGAAATTTATACAATATGTTAAATTTTAAGACTGAAAACTTTGATCTCATAGATGTGAGATCATCAGAAGATAATTTAAAAGAAAAGAAAACACAGTACTTAGCAAATAATCAGGCAGGCGAATCCGGAAAATGTCTATATTTTAATTTTGGAAGACGAATATTCAGTCTCTTTTAGAAGATGTGACCACCGGTAAATTCAAGTTGATGAGGTCTATGCTTAGGATCGGAAGGGGTAGATTAAATTTACTTGATTGTTGAATAACTGAGACCCAAGACGAGGAATCCCAAGCGAGTCGTGAACTTGAGGGACGGACTCCGGACACGAAGAATATCGCAGGCACTCAGAAGAAAACGAAATTCAGTACGGCTCCGATTCGATGAAGACAGCAAAACAAAGGGGACAGAAAGGACAATCTCCAGACATCGGACGACGTCGCAGGCATGAAGAGGAAACCGGGATCGGGAACAGGACCAACTCAATGAAGACAGAAGACGGGAGTGATGACTTCATGAACTCAGTTAAGAATATGTTCGGAGATAGTTACATAATATACGAAGGGATTGGCTTTCATCTCAATAGTCAATAGATAAAATTTCTAAGATCACACTGGTCACCCTTTCCGCACTATTAGAATAACGATATCGAAAAACATATTTTTCCGACACACCGTAGTGTGCAGCGTTGATCCCCCTATTGCAAGTGGCTTATTGTTTGTTGTTATATCACAAATTTTTTTAGCCATAATTTCAAAGGTTTTTTAAAGGGGGGGGGGAGGCTTAGCTTTTTTTACTTTTCTAAAGTCTGTTTGGGGAGATATCTTCCTTTTTTTCAACCCATCTTTTGGAGAATGTCAAACCAATTGCCATTTATTGGGATTACATTAACGATGCGGCAGTCACCCCCCCCCCCTCCTCTCTCTCTCTTTTACCCAGTTGGCTTGTGACGTCACTCACTTTATCTAACTTAGCACCAATGGTTGCTGGTCTTTTTCAGTAGTGATCTTCCTCCCGTGAAGAAGTAAAGGTGAAAATATTTAATAATGTTAATTATTTGAAATGCTTCTATCTTCATTAATAATTGTTCAAGTGAAATAAAAAAAATTGCATCGAATAAAGGGAATTTTTATCTTTCAGACGGTATACATTTTATTTTGTAGAGTGTATTTTTTACCGATAATTTTAACTTTTATTAAGCCGCTCTTAAACATAATGTGCTTTGGCGACCCGACAGTGGAATAATTTCATATTTGAGTATTAATTGCCTGATGGCGAGAATTTTGGACCCTTTGGAGAGTATATAAGATAGGTTTTATAAGATAGATTTTTATAAGATAGATTTTTATAAGATAGATAGATTAAGGATGTAATTACTTTTTTAGCTAATTAAACTTATAAATAATAAATATTATAAAATATAAGTAACACAAGGGCTTAGTGATGCCATAAAGCTATCATATAAGCTATTAATCAAAAGAATCGGTTGGGTTGAATAATGTAGTGTCTAGCTTGTTTAACAAATTTGGGCTTCATAATTTGAAAGTGAAAAATCAACTACCTTTACTCAAACTAAAAAACTCCGTATCTCCGTTGATTTTCAATTAAAAAAAATATTCTTGTATTAAATTAAAAATTGCTTTGGTACGGTTCTAACATTACTAGTTTTATTTTTTTTACGAAACGTAGTTCGGGTTCAGGAATATGTTTTAGGGAGGCGGCTTTTTAACATAAGGAGTTGTGCAGAGTATATAAGCTCTAGTCCGGTCGGGCATTCGTTCCTTGTTGGCTGTTTTGGTGAGGTGGTGTTATTTCTTCTTTTTGGGGCTTAGCGTTGCGAACCCGACCGGGTCGCTTGACTTAAAAATATACCGGTTTTATAAGACAGGTTTTATAAAACCGATAAGATAGGTTTTCAGATAAGATAGGTTTTATAAGATAGATTTTATAATAAGAAAAACCGGTTTTGACCGCCATTTTTCCAAAATGGCGGCCAACGCCGGGGTGCTGTAGGGGTGCAAAATTAAATATATCACACACAACACTTTTTGAAAGTAATTAAAATTATTTCCAGCTTTCCCCTATTTTTTTCCCGAAGTGACTTTTTTTCATGTTTTGCTGACTGGACTAAATGACCCACTTACCCATTGGCATTGCAAATGCTGATCCCTGGCATTTCTATTTCGGAGGGTACGGTCACCTGTATGTCCACCACAGTCGGGTACGTCCAGTAGAGATTGAGGAACTCGAACGTCTGGAATAGGAACCCCGTGACGCACAAGACGACCACGCCCACCTTCAGCAGCTTCTTCAGCACGGAACTCTTTTCCAACACCTTGCTCATGGCGAAGCACTCTCTGGTACACTGGAACTCCAATTATGCGAACTCCAGCTATCCGGATCAAACTAATTTCTCCTGAAGATGGGTATATGAAACTACCTTTCCAACGTTAACACACAATAAAGCGCAAAAGAAATAAGATAGATAAGATATGTTGCTTGTACAAATAACGCAACAAAAAAGTTTTATTTATAATTTTGTTTAAAGATTTTTCTTAACTACACACAAAAAAAACTTTATGTACAATTTCATTCATTTAATACCACATTTACATGTATTCAAGTTGTATTTAACACATAAATTGTATTTATTTCTATTAAATGAGGATGTCACAGTGGATTAAAAAATAAACTTTACAATGAAGAACTTTTTACTTGCCTGTTGCTGGAACTGGTCAACTATGCGAGGTTTTAAAAACACTTACACGTTTTCCATATACAAAATTAATAATAATGCAAAATAAATATTATAATCCATTAATAATTAATAAAAATCTGAATTGGACTAAAAGGGTAGTAATACTCTAAAGAGAGTGGTATTTTTTTTTACTGCAAGAGGAATCTCCCCGCCATCGTAAAATCCATAGAATCCATAAAAACAAACATTGCATGTTCTAATTACTGGTAGCAACCAGAGCAACATATTAATTTTTTACATACATTCGTCATAAAGGAATATGTTCTGAAACTCGATTCACTGGAATATAGCGTGTGTATGAATTATTAAGATTATCGATATTGAGTGAACAGTAATGTTCGTATTTTTAAATCCTCATTTGTCGGTAATGTAATGTACTTAAATCTTTGGTTTGGTTTGGTTTGGTTTGGTTTGGTTAATTAACGTCGCACTAGAGCTGCACAGTGGGCTATTGCAACACCACCGTAACTGACTCAAGGCCTGATCGCGCTTCCGATGAGTCATCACACTAAGACCGGTATCGAAGAAGCGAATGGCACTTGGCGAAAAAAATTTCGGACGTTTTTCAAACTTCGAGTATATTTTACTTTCTTGCACATTTCGCGTAGTGTATAACGGTGAAAGATCAAAGTCTATTTTTAGAATTCAATACTTATTTAATAAACCAAAATTATTTATCTCATTTGTTTTATCAATGTTCATGAACTGAGAAACAATGCAAATCAATTTAATTCTTGAGTGAAGGGACTATTTATTTAGCTCATAAACATACTTTTTTTTGTCAATATAAAAAACATGATATTTTTTATTACACAAGTTCACTAATTTAAGTAAATAATACACTACAATTTTATTTCTCAGTTCTAAATTTTGTTATGAACTTTATATTTGCTTACTTTCAGTTAAAAATATGTGCAAATAAAGAATACTTGTTTTATAAATTTAAAAAGTTTACTTGGTACAATATCAATTAAAATAATCTGAAATAAGTGTCTGAATGTGATGTTTACTTAAATTATAATAAACAAGTAACTTTTTGGTAGAATTGAATGAACTGGATCTTTTTGCATTAATTATTTTTATTTATTTAAATAATTTTACTTATATTTTATTACTTAATTCAAACTTTTATTGTGAACTTTATATTTGCTAGATTTTTGTTAAAAGTGAGCTTTCAAAAAACATGTGAATTTATACATTTTATAAAAATGTACTTGGTACAATATAAATTCTCTGAAATAAGTGGCTGAATGGGCTGTTCACTTAAATTATAAATAAGTCACTTTTCGGAGAATTGAATGAACTGGATGTTCATGCCTTAATTTTTATATATTTAAATATTTTTTTGATAACTTTATACTTGTTTGCTTGTAATTTAAAAAATATGTAAAATTTTAAAACTTTTTTAAAGAAATCAAAACAAAAGGAATGTTTTTCAATAAAATTTACATTTAAAATAAACTGTATTTTAAAAAATACACTAGATGTAGGTATAAAAATATTTTTTTATCAATACATATAATTGACATAGTTAGCATAAATTACACATTAAAAAGGTAAAACTTTGCAAAATAACACAGATAAAGCTTAATTTTAATACCACACAGTAATAAAAATATTTAACCATTTTAAAATAAATGTTCGGCCTTAACCATTTAAATGTGTGTGTGTGTGTGTGTGTGTGTGTGTGTGTGTGTGTGTGTGTGTGTGTGTGTGTGTGTGTGTGTGTGTGTGTGTGTGTGTGTGTGTGTGTGTGTGTGTGTGTGTGTGTGTGTGTGTGTGTGTGTGTGTGTGTGTGTGTGTGTGTGTGTGTGTGTGTGTGTTTCGAATATTAGATAAGGCGGGTCGGTTCCTGCAGTTAAGTGCTACAACAGGCCAACTGCACATCACATTAAACTACCGCTGAACATATTTACAAGCCGATTTCAGCATATTTCATGAAATTCTCCTCAGAGTTGTGGGATGGGGAACAGTAATATTTCTTGAATTCACCAAGAACTTGTACGCATGAGGAGAAATTGAATGAAGCAACGTTGAAAATATCATCAGCTCAGTTGAATATCTGCGTTAAGCTATTTTCTTTTGCAGCAAATGCACTTGCTCCTCGATAAATGTTATAGTAAAAGCTGAATCCAACCTATCAGGGATTTTGTCTAGCAGTGGAAGTAAGTTTTGTGCGATGTGGTTGGTTGTATTTGTCTGCAGGTTTTCTAAAATCGAAGACAATTCTTTTAACAGTTAATACTATTTGGAAAGTTGATGTTGTTCCATGTGCCCAGTTTTGAAAAAGACTTTTAGCTCCAGTGTTTCGAAAACAACAACCGAGGTAGCAATCACAGGCGTATCACAATTGCGAAGGTGGGAAAGATGATTTTGTGGGGCTGTTCATTATTATCAGGAACTTGAAAGTTTTTCAAGCAGCCTTGAAACTCAGCATAGGATGAGAATTTGGTCGTCAGACAAATACACTGGACATCCAAGAAACAAAGAAGGCACTGCGTCCTTCTTCACACGAGGATAACGTAGAGATGCAGTAATTTTCTTGCCAGTCTTGCTGTCATAAATCCATGTCTCTTTTCCAAAGTCAGCTTCTTTGAAGTGTACTTCACAAACCTTTTAAAAAATAAATTAAAGCTTGTTACAAATAAGAAAAATATATTTGAAATAAAATACATATTTAGGAATTTTTTTAATGGTGCAGTTTTCAAAATTGTAACGCCGTTGTCAATTCTTTTTCTTGCTGCTTTTAGTACTTTTTTAACAAACAAAAAAATAATAATGGTTAACTTTCTAGATCACATACTTGTTTATATTCATCTTCGGATAAAATATTTTAGTTTAATGAACTTGAAACCTTTTTTAAATGAACCTGGGCAACAAATTTAACAACTTCGGCAGCTCCAAAAAAATTTCAATAGAGAGGTTGTTGCAATTTTGGTTCAACTCATAAAAAGACTTTCCCTCATTTCAACGTTAACTCGTGAAGTGCAAAATATTATTGGGTGATGTACAATAAATTTTTCTATAGAACAATGGAGACTGTTTTGGAAGTCACCAGGACCTATTCTAAACAAGCAATTACCAATTTTGCTTTAAAACTGATAGGCCTGAAGAAAGATAAACCAAAAAAATATGTTCATACAAACTTTAATTGAAAAGCTTAAAACTCACTTATGTTTATTCACGAATATACAGATACCAAATATAAATTATATGTTTATGTACCAATAAGATCATTTTTAAATATTATCTTATCTCCCAAACTTATAGCTGCAAAAAATAAATAATTCCGATAAATTATGTGGAATGATTCCTGCATTAGTAATGCATGAACATAACGATGAACTTTTCACACTATATTGAAGTAAACATCCATGAAATAGATTTAAATTTCAAGAACCATTTTTAATTCTCTGTTATTTATAAGTAATTACAAAAATACAACTTACCCTAGAAGACTTAGAAGGTATGAAATCCTTTCTAGTTATCGCTCTAATCCATTTTTTTTCACGTCTCGAAATTTTCGGGGAATTTAAAAACAGTCACGGGTTCTAGAACGATATCATAATTCTGTTTGAAATTACGAGACGCAGCACCCAGAAGTCATCTTAAAGATGTAACTGACGTTCCTAAAACTGCAAAATAATTAAACACATTATAAATAAAATTAACTTTTCGCGCTTCGAAAACAACCTTGTTTATATTTGTAACGATTCAGCCGTTGAATGGCGCTGGGTCTTTGAATGATGACTCATACCTTTCTGATCGGCATCGTGCGCAGGCCTTGAGTCACAGTTAAGGTGGTATTGGCTATTGGCAACGGTTCGGGGTCTATCTCGAAGGACAGACCCGGGACCACATTCACACACACATTCATTCATACCTGCACCTCGTTATTTTAGAACCATGGTCAGATGACGAGGAAACACCTGAACACCCAACGCCTTCAATAGACGTCGGGACTTTGGACCCCGATCAGATTTATCGTGCACCTTACCTCTTTGGGAATGTGCGCTCTTATCAATATGCGATCATTTTCAATTAATATATCTGGAATAGCTACACTGTTACAAAATAGGTCTTTTTTGTATAATTGCTTCTCTTATATTTAAAAAAATATATTTGTCATTATAAAGAAATATTTTTATTTCGTGAAAAGATTAACCGAACAGCAGTGAACGAATTGCACTTAAATCCTTGCAAATGGTATATAGTTTTATATATAATTATTCCAAAGGAGCTTTTAAAAAAATATCAGTTATTAACCTCCGAAATCAAGGATGTTATTTAAACATTTCTATTTACAGTTAAATGTAAATAAACATAAGTAGAAATACATTGATTTTAAACGCACCTTGCCCTGGGTCATAAAAACAAATATAATTTATTAAAATTATTGGTAGAAAATGTACTCAATTGATGCAAAGCATCAGGGGGGAATGCATATTTATTTTATACTTTTTAATAAGTGATATTTTATCATCCCATTTCGTCATTTTGGAAAGAAAAAAATAATTGTTCAAAGTTAATTAATTACCACTGTCAGCATAAAAAAAAAATTCTGGAACAAAATCTTTTAATTCTATGTAAATTATCGTAGTTCATAATAAATTATATAGTAAAACTGCATAAATTACCGAAAATATTATTTATTTTTATAGTTGGCGTGTTTATTGCAACACAAATTTAAAATTTAGTTATTGGATTATAAGCAAAAAATATAGGCCAATGCATATTGGTTCATTCAAATTTTAAAACAAATCAATCGTTAGACAGCGGATAACAATCATAATTATTTTTTATTAAAATTATTTCAAGAGTTTAAATGTACAAAGTGTTGATGTAATGTTAAAAGTGAAACTTTTGGGGATATTATTTCAAAGTTTAGGTAAAAAATTATATGATGAAATTAACCATTTTTTTAAATATTCGGTCATAATCTAAATGATAAAGCCTTCACATTTTAAACCAGAATTGTACTGTGTCTTTCCTCTGTGGGGCAGCATTTTACCAAGTATAAAAGAAGCTACATCAGCTCCTCTACTGACCACTGAACTCTAACTGTAACTGCTGGAAGGCTCAAACCTTGTTTCCACAATGAGCGCGTTGAAGCCAATTGAAAGCAGCCATGCTGTGGCCCAATATTTTTTTTAAGTGATTTAGTGGTGCTTTTTATTACCATAGCATTGTAGAAATATTAAATATATTTAAATATTATATTTTCTTCTCATAGAATTAATTTTTATATTGCCAAACAAATAGTTTTTGCTCTTGTTTTTTATCTACTTCGACTTTGACTTGCAAATGAATTTCTATTATAATAACAGATTGCATTTAAAATGGGTTTAAAAAGAAAATAGAAAAAAACTCAGCCAAAAGCAATACACGTCGGCTTATTTTAACATGAAAAATATACGAAATATTGCGGTAGCAAAGAAAGTGGGACACATCATGGCTGCCTCCACGTCGGCTTCAAGTCAGCAAAATGTATTGCCCTATCCAGAAGTTACAGTTAGAGATCAGTGCTACTGACACGTGGCGTTGAGCTCCCAAACTGTATGTGCTAACTAAGTGCTATATTTTTGTGTAATATTTTTTATTGTAAATAATTCTGACAGTAAGCCTGTCTGTTTTTACTCTTAAAATTTCTGATGACACTTTAACTAAATTAGTTTAAATTTATCAAGGATAACTTATATTGTAGAATGCAACCAATCAGCTTGCGCCACGGTACCCTAATCCCTCTACACTGTGGAACTTCATTTTGGATGGTGCAAATACACCAATACTTTTGAATAGAAAGAAACCATACTTTTTTATTCAATTTTTATTATTTGTGATGCAGTTTGGTCACTCATTAAAAAAGATATACTAGTTTTTACAAAGAAAAAAAAATCACAACCAAATGACATTGGATTACAATCTAAAATTATTATCTGTCTTCGCTTTTGTAACTATGTCACGGTGCATAGGGTTATATTGCTCTTTTTCGGAAACCACCAGAATATCGGGGTCTAACAACTGCTTGCCTGAGACGACTCTTCGGATGCTGGAATCCATCCGGTGTCTGTCCCCAGGCGATTTTTCTGTTCGATTTCTTCTTGTCTTTCCCGCGTTTCTTCAGGAGCGAGTAGAGGCTCCTGACAGCAGTCTCCGCTAAATCATAGGAGGCGATGATGGAAGCCCCCAGGTACAGTCCCATGTAGCCCCCGATGACGCTGAACAGCTCCAGACTCTGTGAAAGAAATGTAATCATGAATAAAAATATTCATTTGAGAATATTCCGTCTGGTCCGAATGAAACGACACCAAAACAGTAACCGCGGCCCCAGTAGCAATGTAATGCAGTCCTGAGTCCAGATTCTCTTATGGCTGATGTAAACGGAAAAAGTATTAACTGTCTGAATTTAGAAATATTATGTGAAAATCATGCCGAATGTTTAGACGAGAAACGATTCCTTCAACGCTCGAGAAGCTTTGTGTGATTTTCATATATCCAAAGTCACAGAAATTGCGTAGTTGTTTTTACGATAATATTAATTTCTAACAATAGCCTGAGAGTAAAAAAACTCAATTATAATAGGAAATTTCATTTTTTTTTTTTACATTCCCTTAAACCCCGAACACCGGTAAAAATTACCGGTTTAAAATGTGCTTTTTAAACCGCAAAAACCACTAAGAACCATGAGAGGGGAAAAAACTATATAAGAAAAATTTTAATATTCTACGGGTGTCCCTTATCACGGTTCTCATCCGAAATGAATGAAGAAAATGTGTCAAGGTCATTTATCCATCTCATTACAAATCACACTTGACATCCACAGTAAATCACACTTTAGTTCAATGATTGGTTGCCTCATAATTTTAAACCATGGCCGAATGAGGTGAACAACACCTGAGCTGGTAACGTAATCACCATATGTGTCTACTGATGCAACATAACTAGCTATTGCTAACGGTTATCGATTAATCCTGATAGCTGGTTTGTAAGTTAGACGGACGGTTGGTTCAGGAAGATATTTAATTGGTTGAATTAACGATGGGCTATTTGCAATGGCTATCGAACGATCCCAAAATATGTTTAGTTAGTCGTTAGTAAACTATCAATTTCGCTTACTGATTTTTTGCGTTTATTGAACGGAACTTTACCCCGATCACACTGTCCTTTCAATCAAACTGCTCGGAACTAGAGGGTTAATAAGAAAATATTTTTATAGAAATTGTCGGGTGTCGGCCCATGAGTTAAGTAACAATAAAACTGTTTTTTCTGGCTCCAAAACCTATACAATTCGACTGACCCCTAATACAACGGGATCCACACATCTAGATAATTTCTACAATAATTTTCTTTATAGAGGCAATTATACATAATTACAAAGAAAAGAGAGATAATTAGAAGTTACAGAGGTATTCACTTCAAATTTCGGATTGTATGTGACATTGGATATCTCAAACTCGTCGAAAACAATCTCTATGTGAATAGTTTGGCACCTGTAAACAAAGCTAAATTTAATACTAATTTAACATAAAACTCTAAATTGGAAAATTGTTTTTCTTATTTTGTAAAAAGTGCTTACCGTTTAGTAAATATTTTTTCATGATCACAATTGTACTGAAAAATAAAGAATAAATATTTAAGAAGAAACAAAAAATACATTTTCAATAAAAAGAATTTAGGATAACTTTTGGGTACACACTACCATCAACTGAAAAACATAACATATTAATTATTTACAACAAACATTTTATATATTTGGACACTTACAACTAGCATGAGAATTAACTATTATGCGCCATGTGAAATATCATAGACAAAAAAATTTGGATAATTTTTTTGTTGGATAGGAAATGTTTCACTTGGAAGCCTTTTGTACGAAATATCGAGTAATCCGAATTAACTGTCTAGAATTCTCAATTTACGGACCATTAGGAAAAAACACCCAATTTGACAAAGAATTTTGAATAGAGAAAAATCTCCTTAAGCAATTTTTTGAAATGGTTATCGCGCTTTCATTTATCTGTAAAAAAAATTCCGGCCTTTAAAAAAAAAACATTTTTTCCGATTTCCACAATTTTTACGTTGTTAGTTAGCTATTGTTTATATTTTTTAAATAATATAATACATTTTAAATTATCCTGCATGCATTTAGTTGTAAAATTTAATAAACTGGAAATTTTAATTTAAAAAAATCTCCTTTTCTTTTTTTTATTATGCAAAGTATCCATTTAAAACAACTGGAGTTACCTTTTGAAATATAATTAAGCAAGAGGCTAAGTGACCTGCTGAATTAAATTTTTTTTAAAAAATCCTTTTTTTAAAAGGTAAAACCACCTTTAAGAAAAAGGAAGAAAATAATTTTTAAATTTGGAAAAAAGTGAAAATATATACTTTTTAATGTAGGTGCCACTTTATAAAAATAGTATAACTAAATTTTGGTTATCTGTATGATGAGTACTTTATTCTGTCTCTAGAATATTTATTTTGAATTTAAATATTAATCATTTACATCATCATCATAATTTAATTATTATCATTAATCATTTACAATCATTTTACATCATTTTACAATAGAAATAGACGTTTTGTGTTTTTCTGTCTTTTAAGCAAAAGTGTACTTTTTAAACCGCAAAAATATTAGGAAACGGGAGAGGGGAAAAAAAACTCTCAAAGAAAAATTTTAATATTCTAATTTGACATAACGTGCTTCGAAGACAGGGAAATAACACAAAGTGTCCCTAAAAACTTATAAAAAGCAAATGAAAAAATTTTAAAAATATGTTTCAACAATGTATAAACAGGACCGTCGCACCTTGGGGAGAACGACCCCCCCCCCCCCCCCAATAATCCGTAAACCCTTAAAGTTGATAATTTTAAGTTTTTAAAAATCCCCGAGTTAAGAAAATGTATGCCTGATTAAAATTAAAATTATTAGCAAATGAAGATTTAGAAATTGCCCAATTAGTAAGATTACATTTAAATTAGACCTCAAAACTAACACTGCATTGGAACATGCATGCAACAATTCAGTGCTTGTGAGAGAACTGTTTAATATTAACTAATATATAAAAAACGATGAATAATGCCCATAAGTTGGAGTTGGGAATTTTTAGCACTGTTGAGTTGGATATTTCGAATAGTGAAGTTGGGAATTTCGAATCTGTAAATTGGGAAATTTCTAGTATATATATATATATATATATATATATATATATATATATATATATATATATATATATATATATATATATATATATATATATATATATATATATATATATATATATATATATATATATATATATATATATATATATATATATATATATATATATATATATATATATATATATATATATATAAATTCCGGATTTTCCGGAGTCTAACCTTGGAAAATAGTTTTCAAAAAACGTCAAACATATTTTGATGTCATTTTTATCTCAAACTAAGCCTAACATGACGTCATCATCTTTCGTTATTTAGTATTTGGATTTCGGCTACAAAGAGATAATATCGTTAAACTGGGCCGTATAAACATATTGCTCCAAACATATATTATTCTAAAAAAGGGATCTCAAAATTTAAATTTATTCTCTAATATATTTCCTATTTAGGAGTGACATTTACTAATTTAAAAAATAGGTAATGACTGATATTGGTAACGATTCCATGAAAACTAAATTATGTTGCAGTTTCGATATTTATCTGATAATTTATTCCTGTGTATTTAAATAAAAATTAATAAGATTTTAAAAAATGTGGGGTGAGGAGGAGTTTTGAATTGTTTTGGGGGGAACGGGGGGAGTTGAACCCCTCCCATGAGAAATCTATACCTACGTGCCTGCTTGTGGAGGAAACCTCGCCTTCCGACCAGGAGTGTAGTCTGTACCCATTTTGAAAATAAGTTCATTCATACTTCAACTCTTTCGTAGTGCCTGGTAAATATTCGACGAAGCCCCACCAACCTAGAGCATTTCTACCAAGCATCTTCTGTCTCTAACAACACACTGCAGATTCTTCTGCACCCCATATAGAAAACACTGCACTAATTCTTGATCAACAACACAATTACCATAAAAAATTAGTGAATCGTCACTGACTATTGCAGATGAATGGTTTTTTATGCATTGAGTTTCGGCTTAGGTTGTTTTTAATGGCAAAGATGAATTATTTTTTTTGTCTAGTGTTAAAACTTATTATCGATGGTAATTCGTATTAAAATTAAATTTTAAAAATATGGAAACTCTGAAGCTAGAATAATATTACAAACACAAAAGGAAGAGGTATTCATTTTCAGAAATCTTTATAACTTAAAATACTTACTGCTTTTTTCTTTAAAATTATGCTCTATAAAGAAGTAGAAAAAGAGAGATTAAGTTACAGAAAAAATAAATATGTATTCAAAAATTACAATTATTTTAAGACTTTTCAAACGTATTTGAATAAAATTCTATCATATATGCTTAAAAAATACATCTAAATGGTAAAACAATATTGTATACATACATCATCTGGATTTGTAGAATCTCTTTTCTGAAATAAAGTAACCATTTTTAGTAAGTAACAAAATATATTCGATAAATATCATAAGATCTTAAAGACAAAACTGCATGTATCTCATTATATGGGAGGAGATACTCTGCTTTTATTTCTTCAGAACTATTTTTAACTACTTCCGTTTCTTCTACATCAAAATGTTGGTTTTTTATTTCTAACTTCATTTGAAGGAAAAATGCAACGGAAACATCAAGAGTAAACATTTACGCCACGGACCACTTTTTACCCCCTCGGGGACCACCATTGTTTGGCATAGATTGTGGCGATTTCTATATACAGATTTGCACTTTTACTTATCGCTACTTATAATTGAACAGCAGGGTGGTAACATAACCTGGAAAGCCGGGAAATCAGGGAATTGTCATGGAATTTTTTTATTCTGGAAATGTCAGGGAAAAGTCAGGGAAATTTTCGAAATTTCACAAAAAATCAGGAAAATTTTCAAATTTTATTCTTTAAAACGGCAATTAACCTCCATTATGCACTCTATTCTGGGTAATTTAGTTGTCAATATTTCCTTTTAGTTCTAAAAAAGAATTTTTTTTTAAAAGTTTGGTTATGCACATTTTCATATTTTCAGTTTTATTTTTGTAAAAACGTGAACCACTGCTGAGGGAGCAGCAAAAGCGAAGTGCATATGACCTTGAAATTGTGAGCAACATGTGAGGGGCTAATGAATGTGATTTATTGAAGATTGGAATAGGAAATATTAAGCATATAAAACATTTAAAATTATCTCGAAAAGAAATAGTTGGAAAAATTTGCATTCTCTGCTTACAGAGAACATGATTAATTACTATTATGCCTGCCACAATTGTATAATTTGTGTATCCATAAATTATTATTTTAACTGACAATAAGTATTGCTTATAAATTTTCATTTATAATGCTGTAAATTTATTGTATTGTAGCGTGGATACTTTGTTTTTACACAAAGCATATATTTCAACGTTTCTTAATGTAATTTTAAAGTCAGGGAAATTTTGTGACACCATCATGGAAGTCAGGGAAATGTCAGGGAACTTTTTTTCCAGAATTTTGTTGCCACCCTGAACAGGATTAAAATAGCCGTCTGAATTAAGCAGATACAGAAACTCACACATTATTAGTCGGATTAATTCACAAACCATGGATGTTCAACAGCCGTTGTGAAAGCTGCTTGGAGACAAAATCTAAGCTCAGGTATTCCGATCAACTCCATGATATTCAGATTTGCATAAAAACTACCACTTTCATAACCTTTTAACTTAATAAATCCGTTTTATATTTGGTTTCTTCATTTTTCCTTTAATTTTGCACACCGGAGTAGTATAGAAAGAACAGAACTTTTATTATTTTTAAATGTACAGTTATTCATGCAATGAAAATACTTACAAAGAATGTCTCAATATTGACGAGCCTTTCTTCAACCTCCATATCATAACTAACGAAACTGAAAATTAAACTATTTCATTATAATTAGCACTTAATTCTACATAAAATAAATAAACAGTTACTAATTGACGAACAAAATTCCTACTTAAAGTATTTTATTTATATGAAACATAATCGTACAATTTTATTTAATTCTGAGTTCAATAAATATTTTGAATAATTATTTTCCTGAGGTAACCTACTGCATTTTACAAATTGGTTAAAGTGGGTAACCAGACGAAATGATGGAAATTATCGTGGAAAAAGGAATTATTAACCATCTAACGGTGCTGAACGACTTAAGACGTCCATGGATTTCCAGTTTTATTGCAATGCAAATAAACTTTAAATTCATAAAAATACTAGGTGTTGAAGGATTTTTGAAATCTAAAGTTATGGTCTGCTTTTTGGTATATATTAAACTATTTTGCACAGATACCAAAGTTACAATCTTTACCTTTTTCTAACTAATCGGAGGATAAAAGTGTCTTAGACAAGTTAGTAACTTGAATAAAATGGAATAAATAACAATCAGGAACTCTAAAAGTACAATATATTTAATTACTAAGGGACTGTTTTGTAAAAAACAAACTTAAAGCAAATTGTATTCTCCATTTTGAAAAGTCGATTTTTTTATTTCTGTATTTTGTAAAAAGAACACATGCAAGTATAATTTTTGGTTTGTATTTATTAAGAAATCTATAAACATCTGTAAAAATATAACGCTGGACTATGCTTGAGAAGCCTTCTCCCACCCACCTAAGTGAGAACGCATAACAGAGGATTGTATCATTGTCCAATTTCTAGGACACTCTGTATCGATCAAACAAATAAAAGTTAGGATTTTTTTTTTTTATGCTTAAACACACATTCGATATTTTGCAAAACACATATTAATTTATTAAAGCTTGTTTCAATATGGTTTAAAACAAACTTTGAGTTTTTTTATTCATTAATTTCTCTTAAACCACACTTTTAAAAGGATATGTAATACAAAAAATAGGAGTATAAGAAGTATTTTTAGAATTATTCTAAATTATGTGTTTGCAAAGACATTCTTGTGTCATTATATCTTTTAATGCGATATTATTTCATACTATGATTCATTTTTTTCATAAACTACTGAATATTTTGTTTTGAAATATTTTTTTCATACTAGCATTATACTTTTACAGAAATTGACGTATCGGGTGATGATTATATATACATTTTAAAAAGTTTTTAAGCAGAATTTTTTTATAAATTTTTTTTTAATTACACAAATTTGCATTTTGAGAAAATAGTATTTAAAGATATATTCACGCATTGATTTTTTTGCAATACATAATTTTCAATTTATTTAAAAAAATACTCATATCTTGTTTTATTCGTTATTGTAAAAATATGGTTTCATAAATCTTTTTTTTAATTTCGATTAAATATTTAGCCTTAACATAAAGTTTTAACACGTAAAGAGCATAAATACTTACTCGCAAGGTTGATTGTAATATCTCAGTAATTCCTTGCAATTGTTTCCAATAGAGGTCACTTCTGAAACATTTTATAAATGTCAATAAACATTTGATACATGAATTCGTAAGTACAATTCACTTTTGCTGTATATCTTAACGTTTTATTTGTTTGGTAAGAAGTTATCACAGTTTAGATGACTAATAAGCTCTCTCATTGTACACATGAAAATGACTTTATATTCTTATTTAAAATAGGACATGTCATCCAAATATATCATTCATATATATATATAGATGTATGATTGAATCCACACAGAGATTCCTCGATGAATCAATTGGTAATGCTTGTCCAATTATAATCCATTTGAATACGAACCACAAAACACGTCCGAATCCTTCTCATTATTTATTGCAACTCTTTCCCATGTTTACAGTTACAGTTAGTTATAAGCAATAATGGTGGTGCCATCTAGTGGTCTTTTTACTATGCAATCTTAACATACTCCCCACCATTGAATAGTTTTATAAACATTCAATAATTATACAATACACATTCCATGAAAACTACAATATTTTTTTTCTATATGACAATTTTGATTTATCATTCAACTATTAAACTGAACATCAATTATTCAAATAAATGAATTAAATAACAATTACACAAGATAATATAATTAGACATTGACAGGCAAAATACATATTTTCGAAATGGCTCTCTAGAAAACTCCTTTCATAGTTTTTACCAGAATAACTCTTACGATTTTGTCTGAACCAGGAAATACGTCTATTATTCTGCCCATCAACCAGGTGTTTACAGGAAGATTGTCTTCCTTTATTAATACCATGTCACCTAGTTTTACATTGTTTTTTATTACCAACCATTTATTTCGCTGTTGTAAATTATTTAGGTAACTGTTT
Organism: Troglohyphantes excavatus; assembly: GCA_963932185.1. NCBI lineage: Eukaryota > Metazoa > Arthropoda > Arachnida > Araneae > Linyphiidae > Troglohyphantes > Troglohyphantes excavatus. Next base: position 69,627,408 of record OZ010671.1, on the reverse strand, counting down.
TGCCACCATTTCCAGATGATTTGAACCTTTTTTGTTAATCTTTGCCAAATATTTAACCTGCTATCGACGATTTCCAGCACACTGGGTTCGGGTATTGCTGTTATTGTACGCCCTATGAGAAAGTGGCCAGGTGTCAAGACCTCCAAATCATCCGTATCAGAAGACAGAGAGGTGAGGGGGCGCGAATTCAAAATTCCTTCTATTTGAGTGACAATAGTCAGAAATTCTTCATAAGTCGATTTTGAGTCACCCACTATACGTTTTAGATTATATTTGAAGGACCGGACCCCTGCCTCCCATAGGCCACCAAAGTTAGGGGCCTTAGGTGGAAGAAATTTCCACTCCACATTTTCAGATGATAAATAATTAACAAGATTTTCATCTGGCTTGTGTACTAATTTATACAACCTCTTAAGCTCGTTATTTGTGCCAGTGAAATTTGTAGCATTATCACTATACAATGTCTGTGCCTGACCTCTCCGTGCAAAGAATCTTTTTAACGATGCAATAAATGCTTCCGAGGTCAAGTCACAAACAATTTCCAAATGAACTGCTTTAGAAACCATACAAATAAAAATACAGATATACACTTTATGGTAAACACCTTTACGTTGTCCCCTGTATTTAATCAAAAAAGGACCGCAAAAGTCCACATTTGTACAATTAAAAACAAGGTTCACATTTACTCTATCTTTGGGTAGATCACCCATCATTTGTTGTGAAATTACAGGCTTGGCTTTAAAACATACAATACACTTATGAAAAATATACACACTTTCTACAAATATTTCTACCATTTAAAGGCCAAAATTCTTGACGAATACAATACAACAAATTTTGTGGGCCAATATGCAAATATTTTCTATGATAACTTTCAATTATCATTTCAGTTATTGTATGTTTAGAAGGTAGGATTAAGGGATGTTTTCTTTCATACTGCATATTACATTTAGATAGACGACCTCCGACCCTTAACATGTTTTCGTCGTCTATAAACGGATTTAAATTTCTTACCCTCCCTGTTGTAATTTTACCCTTTTTAATATTCACTATATCCTCTGCAAATTCACATTTTTGAACTGATCGTATAACACACAATTTGGCATGTTTTAGTTCTTGGGAAGAAAGGGGTCCACATCTATTTTCCTTTCTTGCATTGTTGATAAACCTGTAAATAAACCCAAGAACACGCACAATTTTATCAAAATTATTAGAAATTTTAAGAAGATCGTTCAAAAAGTCTGGACTTTCTTCAATCAGCATGACAGTCCGAGTTTGCGGATCAGGGTACTTGAGGTCACTCAAGTACAGCTCATTGTCACTCTGTCCCAGTTCGAGTGTTGGAGGTTCGATGGCAGTTTCTTTCTGAATAAAGGATGGCCCATGCCACCACAGTTGGTTGTGCAGCAGCTTTTCCGGTTCCATTCCACGGGACACGAGATCTGCGGGGTTGTTTTCTGAGGATACGTGGTGCCACTGATGTATCTCGGACATCCTTTGGATCGTAGCCACTCTCGTTGCCACAAAAGTTTTTAAGTCAGACGGAGACTTCTCTATCCAGGCTAATACGATCGTACTGTCTGTATAAAAGTACGTCGCATCTGGTGATATAGCTAAAGGTTTCAGTACTTTTTGCATCAGTTTCGTCAGTAATACTGAAGCACACAGTTCCAATCTTGGAATCGTTACCGTTTTAATCGGAGCCACCCGACTCTTGCTGAAAAGTAACCTGGAAACCGACTTTCCCGATGAATTCGTGCTGACGGAATATATTACTGCACCATATGCCTTTTCTGATGCGTCAGCAAATCCCACAAGCTTAACTTTTTCCGGATTAGGTATGACGATGTATCTGCTCACTGTTATTTTGCTCACCGCGTTTAGTGATTCTTGAAACTGCAGCCACTCTGCGGCCTCCTTCGTTGGCAACATTTCATCCCATTCGATTTGTATACGCCACAGTTTTTGCAGGAATACCTTGGCTGTTGTCACACTTGGGCCAATAATGCCTAATGGGTCAAACAGTGAAGAGATTCTTGACAGGACACTTCTTTTGGTTATTTTTGTTGGCTCTTAGAGGGGCAACGAAAAGCAAAAACCATCAGATTGAGCATTGAACACGACCCTCAATTTCGTTGACTGTTTATCTGGTCGGTATACGGCATGGTGAGGTAGATAGTTTGTAATTTCAGGTTCACTAGTTTCGATTATCTCCTCCATATGCCCTAATACCTCATAATCCTACATGAAATTTTGATATAAAGCCACAAGTTTCGGATCCTTGTCCAAACGATTCCATAAAGAATTTAACCGACTTAGCGCAATACCCTTTGACTCCCCCAAAACCATTGGAACTTCTTTCAATGGTATTTGTACCACAAACCTACCATTTTTATCCCTTTTATAAGTTTTTATAAAATGCTCATTGCATTGAACCTCTTCTACACTTTTAAATTTTCCCAATTCTTACACATGTTCAATTTCCCAAAACTTTATTAAAGTATCCTCTAAATTTATGTGCTTTTTAATTAATGCACAATGTACTATATTTGTATTAGCTTGCTCAACACTACCGGTTAATATATATCCAAACACAGAATTTTGTAAAATTAAATTTGACTGTGGGACCCTAACTTGTTCCGGTTTTATTAAAGAATAATATATTTCTGACGAAATCAACACATCAATTCGGCCTGGCACATTAAAACTTTCATACGCTAAATGTACATTAGGCAACGCTATCCTATCAATTTTAATTGGTTTATGTAGGGTACAACTCAATATTTTAGGGACAATTAGGAAATTTAAATCATGTTGATAGGTTTTAGACCGGTTCATTACTCGCGCAGTTACGAACGATGTTATTTAAGAAGAAGATTCATTTATTCCCGCTACAATTACATCTGTTTTCTCTCTTTTTAAATGCAATGTGTCAGCAAATTCTTTGGTCAAAAAGTGACACTCTGAACCATTATCCAATATAGCTCTAGCTAAATGCAATTCTCCATATTTATCTTGCACATAGCAAATTACAGTACTTAATAAAACTGTCTGCTGAGAATTATTATAATTCGTTCCCACAAACAGATTGCCACTCGTTTTGTTTGGCAAAAACTCAGTTGCATTAGGAGATAAATCTCCGCCACTTGCAAAAGCAACCTCCCGATTTTCCCGCGGAAAAGACACACTAGCCCCAAGCGTTTCCCTCTCATTATGGAAACATAATAATGAATTATGATTCTTTTGACATTTCCTACAAGAATATTTAAAGGAACAATTCTTAATCAAATGGGCCTTTAAACATCTAAAACAAAGTTTACTCTTTTTTACATAGTCTACTCGATCTCTGACAGTTAAATTCAAAAACTTTTCACATTTATAAATTTCGTGTGAATTGCTATCGCAACAAGCACATTTTTTATTTTTTACATCCGCTAGTAAAACCCTGGACATTTTTTGTCTACTATGCCCCTCAGTTAAACTTATGCCTTTCGAAGCCATATACAGATCTAATTGCTGACCCAAATTTACGGGAGACAAATATGAACCCTCTTGCTTTATACTAATAAATGTAGCAGTTTATCTATCTAAAGTTTGAAATATTTTATCTGCAACTATCAGCTGTTTAAGTGACTCAAATTCTTTCACTTTTCTTAAAGTTAAATATTAATCAAAACTGTTTATCATTCTAGACGCAAATTGAGTGTAACTTTCATAATTATATTTTTGTGCCTTTCTAAAATTATCCAAACATATTTGCGGGCTAGGCTCAAATTCTCTCAAAACAATTGATTTAATTTTAACATAATCGTTGAAATCCTTATCCGAAATATAAATCAAAATATTAATATCCTTTTCCCCAAGTAAATTCAACAATATTTCTGCTTTAAAAGCATCTGGCACTGATTTTTAAACAAATGCTCTCTCTCTAGCGAATTAAAAAAGAAACCCCAATTTTCTGGCTTGTCTGGAACTTTACACGTTAGCACCTGAATACTCTTTAGTATAGAATCAATGGAGACGCTCTTCTCCGCTTCAACATGGCGGGTAGTTTCGGTTCCGTTTTGCGATGAATCATTTTTCAGTTTCTGCAATTCCAACTCGGCAGAAACACGTTGCAATTTTAGTTTTTCAAGCTCAATGTTCTGCAGTTTTTCATTTTTCCGATCTTCAATAATCGTATTAGCAATTTCTTGAACTGCATTCTGGTTACTCAAATATAATGCATTGTTCTTGATCAAATCACTTAACTCAAAAATTGTTGATTTTTCCGAAGTTTTTTCACCTAATTCTTCCGCAATTAACAATAAATCTGATTTCAGGGCTCCTTTAAACATAATGCAGCGATGAAATTATCCAAAATCAGTATTATCTCACGAATTCCGAACAATCACTTTTTTGAAACCAAAGTACTTTACATTTTTCACTTCAATTATCCATAACGATTATCCATAGCTCAGGCTCTACGACGGCCCAATGATTGAATCCACACAGAGATTCCTCGATGAATCAATTGGTAATACTTGTCCAATTATAATCCATTTGAATACGAACCACAAAACACGTCCGAATCCTTCTCATTATTTATTGCAACTCTTTCCCATGTTTACAGTTACAGTTAGTTATAAGCAATAATGGTGGTGCCATCTAGTGGTCTTTTTACTATGCAATCTTAACAATATATATATATATATATATATTATATATATATAAATATATATATATAGTATATATATATATATATATATATATATATATATATATATATATATATATATATATATATATATATATATATATATATATATATATATATATATATATATATATATATATATATATATATATATATGAAAGAGATTTTCTAACTCGCAAACCCATTTTAAAATCACACCTGCCAGGTTGTTTTTTAGGTTCGACCCTTCTCTGCCATCATGTTAATTACAGAACTTTAATTAGTATATCGCCCCTATCTATGAAACTCACATTTCCCAGACACTGTCTTTCCCATGCGGTTTCACTCTTATTTTCCATATGCGCATCTGTTCTCATTAATTTTGTTATGACTTATAACACATCTTCGATTCCACTCCAAGTTCTAGTAAACATCTCATGATTCACATTCCATTTCCACACGAAGCTCGTGAGGGATAATTTGTAATGCGCCAACTTAAATTCCCTATTGGAAGCTTGCCAATATGTTTCCCCATTTTCGCTGGTGTCTTTAGCTCAAGAACTTCCCTAAAATCCCTGAGTGTATGTAAAATATCCCTAGTTTATAAGCGAGATCTCCCCTCCGGGAGACACGTTCTGTTCTGTTACATTCAACTGAATAATTCGTCATTCGAGCGACTCTGAAGAGATTAATAAATGTTTGTGAAGTGAAATCTCGGCCCTTTTTCTGAACTGCCTATTTTCTCGACTGCACTTTTAAAAACCCTCAACCATGGTTCTTCCTACTTAAAACTATATCATTACAATAAAGTCGACAGGATCGCAAGTCTCCTGTTCGACGGTACCCTAAATATTTAAAACTTTACCAACAATTTTCAGAGTTGTTCGACCGCCAATACCAACCGGCGATCCAAGCAGTGCAGCGCCAAATATGGACTACCTAAGCTAGCGACTTCAACGGCTGTAGCCTGCCCGGGAGAGAAAGACTCATCGATGCATGTGACTTTGGAATTGGATTAACCACAGGAAAGCATTCTCCGCAACTCCGGAGTCTTCCTGCCCTGTTCGCCGACGGCCAGATCCTGAACATTGCTTTTCCTGAAAACATGCGAGATGACGCCCGTGACCACCTTCCGGATCACCTGCACCTGGAAACCTTTGTCCACGTTACTGGACACCAGCGCCAAAGGTTCCGTGACCTTTACCACCGCAGACCGGACCACCAGCGACCCTCGTTCCACCGGATGGCTCGTGACACACTGAACGCCTGCCGACCAAGTGCGACCGCAGCGGAGTGCCGCGACCCACTTGTGATTCTTCAACACCTAGCCGCATCACTTCTACCTCCGACCGGCAAACAACATTGTTGATGTCGTATTCGACACGGCGTCAACACTTTCTATTATTACTCTGTATATAGCGTATAATTTAGGTTTACCTCTAGAATATACTAGTCCCATCTCAGTGCAACAGGCAAATGGCTTATTTATTATCGATCAAATTACTAAGGTGTCTATTAAGCAAGGACATCTCACTAAACTTGTTAAATTACATGTTGTAAATAATGCTTTATCATATTTAATATTGGGTTTAAATGATTGTAGTAAATTTCAACTTGTTATTGACTGTGGTCAACATAAAATTGCGCAGCTGGGACGTGAACTCAAATTTGATCATCATGGTCGCAGTCAATCTCCTAAGTTATCATTGCATGTAACTGAAACAAGCGAACCCCCTCATGTATCCATGACATCTCAAGGCAACAAACTTTCAACCATGATAGTGAGGTTGATCATTTGTTGCAAAAATATTCGTGTGTATTTTCGAACAATAAGTATGATATTGGTTGTATTAATATCGAACCCCAAAGAATAAGATTAACTTCAGACCTTCCTGTTAGTCTACGACCATACAGAGCTTCACCTGCTGATGAGCAGGAAATCAAAAATCTAATTGAGAGGAACTCAATATCTCAATTGAACACAATATCATTAAAGTGTCGTTTAGCCCTTATGCTTCTCCTGTGACTCTTGTGGCTAAGAAAGGTGAAGACACTCGAACTCGATTTTGTGTTGATTATCGCAGAATAAATTATATTTGTGTTAACGATAGTATGCCACTCCCCAGAATTGATAGTTTACTAGATAAGTTAGGCAACTCCAAAATTTTCTCAACCCTTGACTTAACCTCAGGATATTGGCATGTACCAATCCATTCCTAGTGCAGTTGCTTATGTCGTCATTTTGGGTGTCCGTGGGATTTTTAAGGAAGGAATATAGTGTATGGTATGGATGGATAGCTTATGAGCTGTATGATCACGTACCACCGGGTGTTTTGTCTGAAAATGTGGTCGATAGCCGGTATGACGTCATAATTCCAAGATGGCCGCCATAGCAAGTATTCATTTATTTTTAATATTAAATTCATTTATTGGCGATTTTAGGTAATTGGTTAATATATACATTTTTTCAAATTATATAAAATTAAAAAAAAGTTGATTAAAGAAGTTTATTGCAGATTTTTTTTATATCTCTGTTAGTTTTCGAGATATGATTTCGTTTAATGTGGAAACCCAAAAATAAGTGAAAACCAATTTCACAATGATGAAATAATTACTCAGTATACTTAAAAAACTAATATTTCCTGAAAAAATATACGTTTGTACAAAAATGTGGCCGAGAGCCGCTGTGACGTCATAACTCCGATAGCCGCCAAATTCATAATTCGTATTTTTTTTTCAAATAACCCTTATTTTATGCCGGTTTTAAGCTAATTGGTTAATAGATTGTTTATTTATAATAATATATTATGTTAAAAATATGATTACAATTGGTAGTTAATGATATTATTTATATATCTAACGGTTTTAGAAAAATAGTTTTATAAATTAAATTGTCAACTGAATATGTAATAATGTATTAGGTATGAATAAATGTACTTCTTATCCTTTAAAAACATTATCTTTACCTCTAAAAATATAAAACACACTTGTATATTAAATTATCTAAGGTAACGTAACATGGGGCTACTTGGACCCAAAACAAAATAAAAACTTTAAAATCACACCTTAGCCTGCTGTCATGAACATAGAGACATGCTTCACTATATATCAAACAAATATTGACAGTAACTAGTGCCTGAGGCATTAAACTATATTCCCGCTCTCCCTATCTGTTTCTAGTGCAGATTTTGTTGCTTTGAGTTAAAAACACAAATATATGTGAACTTTTACCTTAACTTTTTTACACACTGCGGTCACATGCAAGGTAATGAGAAATTTATACTTCATATACAGTCCTTTTCGATGTATTTTTAAATTTAATGTCAAATTACATAAACATTCTTAGAACTGCGATGTCCCCATAAAGTGTTTTATTTTCATATCCTAGGTCCTACTTTTTTAACTCATGGGAAATGTATATCTTGGGTCCAAGTAACCCCAACCCGTGGTTACTTGAATAACAATTTCTCTAATTTATTGTACATATGAAATTAAAATTTTGGTTTGAAAAAAGCTAGGATCTTAGAAAAACATCACAAAATTAGTAACAATTAAGTTATTAGCATAATTAACGTTTTTAATGCTATCTTTGGTACAAAATGTTCGTTTTTTGGATCCAAGTAAACCTCAGTTACGGTACAATTTAAAAGAGATGCTTATAAAATATTGGGGAAGTAAACTGGGAGACTATCCAATGCAATAACGTATGATGGGGAAGAGACTGATTAATATGGTATACAAAGGTCATTTGTTCAGGAAACCATTTGAAATGAACCAAAGAATTCAAATGAATGAAAGAGGAATTCAAATGTACCAAACAATTAGAGAAACATGAATTAAATCACACAATTTCGTCCTTTGGACGCCAATAAAAAGAGAAAATTAGGTATATATATCTAAAATTATCAAAACATTTGCATCATGAACTATAATAGATTTGAAAGCAGAACGTACATTGATCATATGTTTACTAATTGTTTCAAGAAGTCGAATCGACATTAATTTACAATTAATGAAGATATTTGAAGAGCAACAGCATTCTGACTGTAAGAAAAATACAAAAGTTACAGATTTTGCAGATGAAAATATGTCGTCTCCACCAACACCTTTAACACCTAAATCTTTTTCTGTATAGCTATCCTTGATGGAATGGCTGAATTGCAAGATCTTCACAAACCTTCATATGTGAAAAAATGTTATGACCTTTAAATTGAGTTTAACAAGAAAATATAATTTTACCTTTTAAAGTAAATAACACGCATCTGGTGTTCGTTCTACACATACCTAGGGAATTCTCTTAAGAATAGTACGAAAATAAAAAAAAACTGCAAAAGCTACTACTGGACTCTAAACAATAAACTATATAATAAAAACTGACGATCAGATCCCTCTTTTCTCATTATTCATGTTTGTGACAGGTGTTGCATCTCATAAAAGACTTACTGAACTGAACCATGTATGTTAGGGTTAAAAAAAAATCGATGCTTTATTAGGCTTCATGCGCTTTCTGGATGTCTTATTAGTGGATCCTTAAAAAATAAAGGACAGTTAATTATCTTTCTGGAAAGTTTTTCAGACTGCTGAAGAGGAAGTTTTCGAGGCATTGTGATGGCTTGGAACCACAAAAAAAAATTAATTTAAAACTGAAGATGACCAATGCACAGAACGATTCATATGCAATGTATATTTACCTGGGAACAAATTCAGATATTGGTCAGCTGCGTTGGTGGATGTTTACTGAAAAATACATGCATACTAAAAATCTACCGCTAACAAATATAACCATATATCTCAAGGATTCATTACCAAGTAATGGAGTGGAAACGTGCTGATTTACAACATCCAAATCTCTTAGAGCCGTCACTGCATTTAAATAAATTTATTTAATTAAGTTTTGCAACATTACACTACACCTATCCGTATATTACTTTAAGAAATATATATAACTAATATTTTATTTTTGCTGAAAAATATATTCTTGACACTGCATACTACTTTATTCTGACAAATTCTGAAATTTGACCCTTAAGTGAAACCAAATTACATATAATTTTCAGTTGACGAAGTTAGAAAATTTCTATAATAAACAAATAACCCAATTTGTCAAATTACTCATGAAATTATCGATTTGAATTTTATCCCCTTGGGTCACAAAAATTCTTTGACCCGCCCTGTGCAAGACGCTAAGATCAGTCCATAAGGTGTACAGAATTGTGCATGTGTAGCGGAGAAAAAGAGCATTTGAAAATGGTGATTATGGAGACATTGAGCATGAATCAGATTCAGTTGACCTTTAAAATCTTAATTTATCTCAATTTTTTTTTTGTACAAACATGGGAAATACTATTTTTTTTAATATACCGAGTAATTATATCATCATTGTTAAATTGGTTATCACATATTTTCCGGTTTCCACATTACACGAAATCATATCTCGAAAACTAACAAAGATATCGAAAAATCTCCAATAACCTTCTTTAAACAACTTTTTTTTAATTTTATATAATTTGAAATAATGTATATATTAACCAATTAATTTAAAATCGCCAATAAATGAATTTAATATTAAAAATAAATGAATACTTGCTATGGCGGCCATCTTGGAATTATGACGTCATAGCGGCTATCGGCCACATTTTCAGACAAAACACCCGGTAGTAAGTTGTTATACAGCTCATAAGCTATCCATCCATACCATACACTATATTCCTTCCTTAAAAATTCCACGGAATTACACATGCGCCTGCACTATCCCGCGATATGGAAAAATTAGCTTTCACAACAAATTTTGGTCTATACGAATAGACTAGATTACATTTTGGCTTAAAAACTGCTCCTGCCATCTTTAATCGCTTATTAAAACAAATCTTAAAAAATAAGTATAAAATTAATTTTGTAGCACAATATTTTGATTATTTGGTTGTACATTCAAATTCTGAACTTGAACATTTACAACATTTGGAGCAGGTATTTAACATATTCTCTCAAGGGAATATTAAACTTAATTTTCAAAAATGTGTCTTTGCAAAAGAGAAGATTAACTTTTTAGGTTATGAAATTCAAAATGATTTAATCACCTATGACAATGTAAATATTGAAAGTATTAAAAAGCTCAAACCTCCCACCACTGTTAAAGAATTGCAAAGATTTTTGGGAGCTATAAATGTGTACAACAAGTTAATCGATAATTATGCCTTATTAGATATCCTCTCAATAATTAAAAAAAGATACCCCATGGATTTGGACTGAGGAATGTGAAACTAATTTTGAACTTTTAAAAACTTTATTAATTTCTAAACCTATTTTAAAATTGTATAACCCTAACCTGCCTTGCCATGTTTTTGTTGATGCTTCAATAACTTCAGTAGGTGCTGTACTTAAACAGCCATATGAAAACAATGTTTTGCACCCAAAAGCATTCCATTCAAGAAGTTTAAAACCCTACGAGAAAAACTATGCGATAACTGAATTAGAATGTTTGACTATAATTGATTATATTGACAAATTTTATTATTATCTTCATGGACAAAAATTTATCATTCACACAGATCATGCAGCTTTAGTTTGGCTTTAAAAAAATTAAAAACCCCAGAGGCAGATTATTTAGATGGTCTCTGGAGCTTTCAATGTTTGACTATGACATCACTTATACACGAGAAAATCTCAACTTCGAAGCAGAAATGCTTTCGAGAATTCCAGTGGTGTTACATAATCAACATCAAACTTTCTTATTAGATCTAGATGAAATTAAAACCCAACAGCAACGTGACAATCTTTGTGGCATTAAATTTAAAAATGTTAATGGTGCAATTGTAGTTAAAAAGAAAAATTTGTATAAGATTGTTATACCTTTTTCCTTACGACGCAAACTTTTAAATGAGCTCATTCCCGATTTGGTCATCCGGGAATTCAAAAAATGATCAGTCTCATTACTCCTCACTATTACTGGCAATGTATAAATGAAGATATTGCTCAATTTGTAAAACATTTCCATACTTGTCAACTCAACAAAAAACCTCGACAAAAACGCTATGGTTTACTTCTGACGGTTCCTCAACCAGAGCAACCATTTGAGTTAATTCCGATAGATACTATCGGTGGTTTAAATTATTACAATTCTACAAAAAAAAAATTTGCATGTAGTAATAGACCATGCATCGCGATACATCTGGGCATTTCCTTCTAAAACTGAGACAGCTGAATTCTATGTAAATTGCCTTAAGCAAATCTTCCAAATTCAGCAACCTGAAAAGTTGTTAACTGAAAAAAATGCAGTTTTTACCTCTACGAGACTTTCCAAAAAAATTACAATGTTAAACATCTTTTTACCTCTTCTCACCGACCTCAAACTAACGGTACGTCGGAAAGATGTCAACAATCGATTATCACTATGTTAAAATGTAAAGTGAATTCCTCGCTCAACAAAGTTTCTTGGACAAAATTGTTGGAACAAGTTGTAAATGAGTATAACAATACTCCCCATACCGTAACAAAATTTTCTCCAAATTACTTTCTGTTTGGCATTTTGCCTTATGAATCTCCTTTAAATCAAGTTAATGTTTGCCCTCCAATAGATGAAGCATGTAAACTTGCTGGAGTAAGAACCAGAAAATACCATCTCAAAAAATAAACGGTATTATGATGAGCGTTTCACACATAAAATTTTTAATGTAGGAGATAGTCATTTATGAGGAATTTCAATACCCAAATACTCGAAAACTTAATTCCTCCTTTTCTGGCCCTTATACCATACTGAGAAAATGTTCAGATGCTAATTATGAAATAGATAGCATAAATCACATAACGAAAGTAAATGAGATAGTCCATGTTTCGAAATTAATGTCTTACTACCTTCCTGAAAGCCTTAAACTAAGACATGAATAAAGAATAACCCAATATTTACTGTGTTCTATTTCAAATGTATTTTTGTTTGTTTTATATTGTTATAGTAATTTCATTACTTATATGTTCAGTGCACTGAGGACTGAAAAATGAATATGATTAACCACTGAAACTGCGATATCAGAAAACTGCGAACTGAAAACTGAATATCATTGCCTATTGAATGTCGAAAATACTTACGTTTACATTTATATTATAATTGCATTTAACTGCAAATTACGTAGCTAGCTAACCCATCTCTACCCAAGGCCACTCTAACATTTCATAGAACTTTCCATCATGGAACAATGACATTGAAAACAAGTAAATGAAAATTTTCTATGGAAACAAACTACGAGCATGCTCCCCAGACAACCACCTTCTGTTTTTTCACAAACAATCGTGTGGCCGATCAACCATATGGTTCATATCTTCAACTTTTTACCTGTTGTCCCCTTCCCTGAGTTCCTACGTCGCAGGCGATGTAATTTTCTTGCTCAGGGGGATATGAAAGAGATTTTCTAACTCCCAATCCCATTTTAAAATCCCCCCTGCTAATTGTCTTTTAAGTTTGACACTTTTCTGCCATCATGTTAAACACAGAACTTCAGTTAGTATATCGCCCCTATCTATAAAACTCACATTTCCCAGACACCGTCTTTCCCATGCGGTTTTACTCTTATTTTTCATATGCGCATCCGTTATTATTAATTTTGTTATGACTTATAACACATCTTCTTCGATTTCGCTCCAAGTTCTAGTATACATCTCGTGATTCACATTCCATTCCCACACGAAACTCGTGAGGGATAATTTCTACTGCGCCACCTTAAATTCCTTATTGACAGCTTGCCAATAAGTTTCCTCATTTTCGCTGGTGTCTTCAGCTCAAGAACTTCCCTAAAATCCCTGAGTGTATGTAAAATATTTCTAGTTCAACTGAATAGTTCGTCATTCGAGCGCCTCTGAAAAGATAAATAAATGTTTGTGATGTGAAAACTCGGCCCTTTTTCTGAACTGTTCATTTTCTCAACTGCACTTTTAAAAACCCTCAACCATGGTTCTTCCTACTTAAAAATATATCAATCATTACACACACACACACGTGTATATATATATATATATATATATATATATATATATATATATATATATATATATATATATATATATATATATATATATATATATATATATATATATATATATATATATATATATATAATTTTTAAGAACGCAAAATATTTTTTATACAAAGTTGCCTTTTACAGGTATGTGGTACTGAACTTAATATAACATCAAATGTAACTTTAAAAAAAAGCGCAGGTGTTTGTGCTAGTATCGACATACAGGGTGTTTAAGAATTATCTTTACAACTTTGACACGCAATAAAACTTAAAGGAAATGAGATAGCTAAGTTATGTTTATTTAACACGTAAAAGCAAAACAGAATGTTTTATTTGTAAACCGGTTTTTTTTTAATTTTTAAAAAGCAGCGTTCAAATAAATTTTATATGTATGTGCAAGCAACAAAACTTAACTGTATTATTTCTTTTAGGTTTCATTACGTGTCAAAGTTGTAAAGATCATTCTTAAACTCCTTGTACAATCCGTAAGAGAATTATCATTAGTTTCATAATGTTTATAATATCGTTAGTTTTGCTTTGTTTCTTAAGAACACTAACGAACAATATGTTTCACCTGAACATTCTTCGCAGTACTTGCAAATAGTCTCGTTGTGTGGGTAGTCAACGAAAAACGGAACACAGCCCAATTCTTTTAGAGTAGCATTGAATTTGCATTCTTGAATCACCATCTGTAAAATTATACAAAATCGTCATAGACATGTCGGTTCTTTCCTTCAAATACCAATGAATATACTCATTTCCAATATTTGTGGTGACAAACTTAAGAAATCTGTTAAAATGTGTCTGCGTTTTTCAGAAATTACTCAGACCTAGGATTGGGCCGACGTTAATTGACCAACCAACCAGCTCTAGAAATCGAAATGTTTTAAATATTTTTATGGCTATTATTATTTTTTTTGTTATTTTTTCTTTAAAAAATTATAATGTATAAATTGAATAGATTAAAAAAATAATGAACATGTTCATAGAGTGTTTTAAAAAGTAAAACAAAACTCTTAGCTACCTACTTAGCTACCTACACTCAACTCACAGTGTCTGATAGCTTTGATGTTTCGATTTCACTTGTTTAGTAATTCCACAAAAAACAGCCGTAACGATATTCAAAGTGTACATCAAGAAATGCCTTACTCTGATTAATATTTTTAGGTTCTATGGATAATTATTTTAATTAATTTCGTTGATTATCTGGTGCAATGTCCATTTAAGGCTATTTAACTGTTCTTAATTATAATTGAATGAGCTATAATTAATGCATCCAAGTTTAAATAAATTTAAATTTAAAAAAAAAATCCATAAAAAGCACTCTTTAACCCGTTAAGTTATAAATAAGGCAATATAAAGCTGTGGGATTTCGCACTTGCGATTTTTAAAAATATTTTTCCAATATTTAGAAAGTTTCTAAATTTGAAAAAAAAAAAATTCAACAGTCCATGTGTGGCCATTTCCCAAATTTCTTACTCCCTGTATGAGGACCCATATTACATACATATTGTAATGGATATTTTGTAGTCTTCCACTCACTAGTTGCGTCAGGGGGCCGACTCCTCCCCTGGCTCTCCACGCCGGCATGTAGTCCGTGCAGTTAGACTGATAAGGTGACGGCAGCAGATGTTTCTCGTCCTAGAACAACGCATGGCTATTATAAAAGGCGCAAAATTATACTATTGCTTGACTGTTTTATGATTAGTAGGGTTTTAAAGTAAAAAAAATAATGCCACGACAACAACCTGTTGAAATGACATCACACTTAAACCTCTATTGACCATGCCCCCTCGACCTTTGATGTTTTTTTATATATAATTTAATTTAATTTTCATTATGTGGTTTGCTACGGTTTTTTAATTAAAAAATATTTTAAATAAAAAATAATTACTATTATATAATAAGTAAAATTTCAAAAAATAATTATTTATTATAACTTTACTTATTTTTGTCATTGGCTCTTAGTCTGAGCTCTCTGAGGGAGCTCTGTTATCTCACCCGAAAAAAAGCACGTACCACTCAAGGAATTCATCTAAAACTTGCCTGTTTGATTTTCACTCTGTACTTGTTCCCTCCGAGGAAGCCTTTCCCAGAGACAAAAGGACTGACCGCCAGATGCCTGGAGTGGATGGCCATCTTGACGGAGGGGGAAGTGATGCATCTGTATTTCGGATACTGCACCTCGTCCATAGAAGCGCTCCGGTTTCGGAAGGAGCAATCGATGTAGATCTCGATCTCGATCTCTGAAATAACACTACAGATGTAGCCGGTGCGGCATACTGGCAGTTTTTGCAAGCCGGTACAACATACCAGTACAACGAACTGGTACTTTTTTAGATACTTTTCAATAGGAATGTTATTGGCAGCATTATTAATTATTATTTTATTTATTTTTATAAATCAACTTCTATCTAGAAAAAAAAATCAATTTCTGGTATGGTCTACTTCTGCTTATACTGACAAATATTTTAAACTACGATTATCAGACGCCGACTTGACGGCAACTCGTGTATAAGCCATCATCTGACGGATACAAACGTGTATATCCGTTCGAGTATCTAAAGCTTTCCAGTAGTACACTTATTATAAAAGTTGCTAAAAATGATCTTTTTTTAAATAATTTACAAATTTAAAGCATTAGGAGAAGTTTTGAAAACCTTCTTTACAGCTATAATTTTTTTTTAATATTTTTGTAAAAAGAGGTATGTGTTGGAAATATGAATTAAACTTTTCTGGCTTATCCATCAGAGAACTAACTTCTACCTTTTTAATAACATTTATGTATTTCAAATTGTGTTTCTAGTCATCGAAATAGGACACATACTTTTTTTATGGAATTTTCGAATAACACGTTTAGAAAATTAAATGCATCAATGGAGCATATTGAACGATCAACGGTTCATTAATCATTAAAATATCTAATTTTCATTTTGAACAATCAGGCTTAATTAAGATTAAAAATATTTACTTTAATAGCAAAACAATAGTCAAGTATTGAGAGATTTGAACAAACAACACAATACCAAAAAATATATATATTTATTTCTTTGCACAATTCTCGGTGAGTGTGATTTGAATTTTTCACTGTTATTTACAAATTAATTTAAAATGTTCGCTATGCTTCAACAGATTGCCCTCTACGATTTCTATTCACTCATTCATACCTTGGAAACAACTGGGTCTCATCTTACAAATATGTACATAGATGGTTGTATTGTGGGACCAACGCTAGCGAAAGGGTTAACAATTTCTCAATTCATTTAACATTTTCTCAATTCATAACCTTTTATATGATAGTTGCTCTGCTTAAATTAGGAAAACCGAACCAAGCACCTTTGAATCGTATTTTTTTAAAAACATCAATTTTATGTAAATTGAAAAAAAAAATCAAAGAACTGAACATGCTTAATGAGGATATTTTTAAACTTTAATTTGACATGTACATAAGAAATATTGAACTGTATATGAAAAACAAACAACCAAAACGTATTTTGTTAAAAAAAATTAAAAAATTATATTATACATCGCTGATTTCGCCACCGAATTTTCTATCTAACTAACGCATTTTATTTGTCCAAAATACGTTTTATCACATTGAAATTAACTTGCAAAATCAAAATATCTCTATGCGAATTAGTAAAATTAATTTTCGTTTTCCCAAGATTCGCTTCAAGTGACAAAACACGTTTTGATTTTTTCCTATTCGTATGTCAATCATTTGTCTGACTTGTGTGGATTGCGGCAAGTACTAGTAACTGCCAGTTGGTATTCTTATTAAAAGAGTAATGTCTTCCTTTGCATAGTTTAAAGTAATTTATTATTCTGACCAATCTTCCTAACTATTTCAGTTTTAACTCATTTATCAAAATTTAAGTACAATGGTGATATTTCACATATCACCATTGCACTTAATTTTTCGTAATCTAAGTAATTTAATATTCTTCGACAGATTTGGTGAGGTATTGTTGCTCTGTTCATTAACCCATGAATATTCATATTTACATGATTTCCACAACCATACTAATTCACTGATAGAAGTCTATTACTCATCAGTGGCGAAGACTGCTGCATATAATTTTAAATGGAGCCGAAGCCAATTTTAATTAAAGAAAAAATCATATGGGCTGGACAAAAAAAAATGTGGAACAAATCAATGAATATATATTTCCGAAATTAAAATCTCTATTATATGAAAAATTAAGTAAAAATAAGTTATTGCACTGTTAATGAGCATTCTTTTATTATATCATAATATTTTTCACTTTATTGTTAACCCCCTCCTCCCCTATGTTACTTCATTTTAAATTTACGTAGTTAAAAAATAGTAATTAAAACTTTTATTCTGTGTATTTTTCAAAACATTTCAATCCATTAGAAAGATATAGTGATTTCTATAAAAAGTATTTATCTCAAAGTTTGTGAAAGGAATGTTTCAGGAACTTTAGTTACGTCACGCAATCACCGAGACCCTTTTCCCTCATGCCATACTATAGTCACTCATGATGGACCCTCTTCTCCAAGGGTGTGAGTCGTAATAAATAAACGATCTCTTAAGATTCAAATGAGAGCAAATTAGACTTAAACCATAATTTTTGTAACATTTAATTTTATATTTTAAAACACAAAATTCAATTTAAATTTAAACGTTAGTCAAAAAATTTCAATATTTGTTATTTTCTGCGTGTACATTTTCACATGAAACTATTTTTGGTGTGCTTTTTTTATGTTGTACTACTCATTTTTTATTGTATCTTACGTTTGCTTACGAAATAAAAATATTCTCAATAAATCGGTATAAGGAATTTCCGGCGCAAATGTTTTCATTTTTGTAAATGGATAGGTAAATTCAATTGCAAATATTATCTGTTCTTTCATGCAATATATATTGTAACCAGATTACTAAGCCAACTTTGGCAACCCTCTAAGTTGTCGTGATGCAAATACTAAGTAAAATTCATTGATTAACCGTGTATATAAAATTATAATATATGTGATTTTTTTATTATTTGCAAAATTAGAGCAAGTTCTTTTTTTTTTTAATTTAGGTTACATTCATAGAAAAATTCTGTTATGATACGAAAATCCCAAAACGACTACTCCAAAGGGAGTTGAGATGACAAAATTGACTGCACGCTGCAGGGCCGGATTTAGGCATATGCTACAGCCTAGGGGCCCGCACAACTCCCAATAATAATATAGATTACTGAAAAAATGGGTGTCCCAACACTTCAAAATTATGACAACGGCTTGTTTGAAAATAAATCACTTAGACAAAAAAAATTATAAGTACCAAACAAGTTAATAAATAACTAATAAATCAAACTAAATATTATTTATCAGCTGTTTTTATTCTACACCGTTATTCTGTTCATGGTGATTTGAGAATAATACGGAGACGAGTGCAATATTTATTGTAATTTTCATAAATTCCAAAATTCCATTACAGATTGAAATTTCTTGAAATTGTTGAATTGTTCAACATTGTATTAGATATTTACAAAAAAAAAAAAAAAAAAAAAAAAAAAAAAAAAAAAAAAAAAAACAGTGGATCCTAATTTTACAAAAATTATTTAGTTTGCAAATTTTCAATTCTTGCATTTCAAAAAAATTCCGATCTCTCCTCCCCATTTTGATTTACGAAGTGGTAATCCATACCACCAAGTAGTTGAGGGCTCGCACCACATATTTAGCCTAGGGGTCCACTAACTCTATATCCCGCTCTGGCTCGGTGGGAATACCCCAAACAACTGCTCCAAGGGTGAACCAGTTGTTTATGAGCAGCGTGGTGGGCCAAAAAATTCCCTTTTTTATTATCAGAAGGCATCGAGACAAAATTTATTCTTAAACAAAAAAAAAAAGTACATTGCACCAGATTAAAACACAACATAGTTGCTTCTTTACATTGGAGGCATTTATCTCGCCAAGGTATCAAAATAAAAAAAAATTGGCGGAATTTACACGTACCGTTTAACGGCAATCATCAAAAATAGGAATTTGTATATATATACCCTCCCCTACCAAAAAAAGAATAATTAGCCACCCCCCTCCCCTTTGAATGACCCTAGATCCGCCACTGGGTACGGCGTACCGACTATGATCGGAAAGGCTTGCGTACTCGGAAGGATTTTTTTAGTACTACAACCTTGAATAACAAACAGTTTTTTATTCACCTGTTAATTGCTTGTTGGACATATTGTTCCGTCAATACAACTATACTCGGGGACAACCTAAGTTGAACTTGAAGCGGAAGCTATGATATGTATAAATATTCAATTGCTTTAGGCTCAACTTAGGTTGTCCCCGAGTATAGATAACTGCAAATTAGCATCAGCTGCTGTCTATACAAACAATAATACAAATACATATATATGCCAATTTTGTTGTTATCAAGTTGTAGTACTGACGGGACAATAAATTGATGGTAAAATTTGTGGTTAAAGGGCCGTTGGCAAAACAGTAGTGGACAGAGAAATATTTTACAAGCAACAGCATGTTAGAGAAATAAAAATAATAAAAAAACACTTTCTTTCACAAAATTTAAACCGTTTATACAAAACTTGCCATATTCTAAGAGTGAATAGAAATGAAATCCCAAGCGTCGCCCTCAGCTGGGCGCCGGAAAGACATCGCGGACAGGGGGTCGTCCCCGACTAACATGGCACCGGTTGATGGAAGGTGAGAAAAACGAGACTGGATGGGCGAGCTGGCAAAAGGAAAGAAATGCTGGAAGTCATAGGAGACGCTGGGAATCTAGACTTCTGAAGTCCTTATGCAACTCTGTATGGACGCGATAAGGATTAACGATGAGGACAAGTTTCAGTAAAAAAATAAATTCTTATTTGGTTAAATTTTCAAAATTTAAAAATAACTTTCCTGGATTTGCAATGTAGGTGTTAAAAGCAGTTTAATATGCCTAAATTTTTATTTTAAATATGCTCGTTGTATACGTTCAACGTAAACTTTGAAAAAACGGAAGTTTGTGAAATAAGTTTAAAATGTGTACTACAATATTCTTTTTTCCACGTAACACATTAATTGAATAATAATATTATATTAAATGTTTGGAAACACTGATAGTTGCTTTTCAGATTTAATTTGTTAAAAATTATAAAAATTGTTATTATTTTATTATTTAAATATTTTTTTTTTAATTTGAACTTTTTTTTTAAGTGCGGTCAACTGAGTCACAAAATATTTCACCAAATAAGATTATATTATGTTTCTTTTAAATAATATACTCAAAAAAATGAAGTAACCAATAGTCAGTCGCTGGTGCCCCCCATGTCGATCAATATGTGGAGAATTGTTATCCGAATGTATGTGAAATAGTCACACTCACTTTCTGACTTCTTGATTTTCTCGACTTTGGCATTCGGGTTGTTCCAGGAACTGTAGAGTGTGTAGCAGAAATTAGGAACTGCTCTACTGCTGTAGAAGGAACCGATCATGGCACTTTCTGTGCTGTAAAAATATTAAAAGACAACTGCCAAAAGTAAAACAAAAAGCTGAAATATATGATTTCCTTGCATTTGACATTGTCAATACATACCAAATATTAATAAATGTGCGCTTGTACAAGTTTAAAAATTCTTAACTTTACTAACCTTATTTTATATAATTAGAAAAATAAAAGTTTGTTGGTTTGTTAACGACGAACTCAAAAACAATAAACTCGAATGTGTGTACGTGTGCGCTTGTACATGCGTGTGCACCCAACATATAGGTATGAGTGACTAACGACCAACTCCAGTGAGAATTTCTGCGGAAACCGACCATTTTTTAGTGGATGTTCTCTACATTATGTGTATCCCAATAAAAAGTTCCGGGTTTCCCCAAAAATCCACATAGAAGTTGGGGTCATTAAACCCACTCAGAGCTAAAGATTAATTTAAACCAGACTAGTATTCAAATTAGTGTAAATAAGAGAAAATGCTTATATTTTAGTTTCACTAGCATGTCCATGCGATACTTATCGCTCTACCCCCTTACGCACACGCACACACCCATTCGCTGTAAGGACGAAATATATTAGCGTATTTCTTGTAGCCAAAAAATTATAAAAGTTTAATGCTTCTGTTTATTCATGGATGGCAGCATTATCAACGGTTTTTTGTATAAAAAATTAAACTCTTTTATTTTAAAAGCATTTTTTTTTAAAAAAAACGTTGATACTTATGAGATGAACGTACGATTCGTCACTGCTCCTGACAATGCTCTTTCTTTTGATAACTCGAGTATTCAGATCCATTGAGTATAAAATGCGGTAAAAGATATCTTTACTACATAATGTATATGATATCTTAAATTCAACTGGCCTCGAACCTAAAATTTTATGCTCACGCTTAACACCACAGAATAAATTTTCGTGACATACAAAGTATACTTTTTCATTCACTTTAGATGAGTGCATCCCCTTAAACGTTGGCCACTTGGAACAAAAAATTCGTGGATAACCGCATCTTCATAAAACTATGATCGTTTCATTTACTTTTATTAAAATATCAATTTTATAGTGATTGCACCCCACCAAAAATATCTTCCACCCCTAATTGATCAATTAATCTCCAGGGGAGTTGATCACGTGCCACTCTCAGTCCCCCCCCCCCCCCCGCTTATCTTTACTTTCAATATGGAATAAAAAAATTAAACTTTTTCATCCACTTTAATGTAAATAAAAAAAAACTTCACTTTAGATGAGTGCATCCCCTTAAACGTTGGCCACTTGGAACAAAAAATTCGTGGATAACCGCATCTTCATAAAACTATGATCGTTTCATTTACTTTTATTAAAATATCAATTTTATAGTGATTGCACCCCACCAAAAATATCTTCCACCCCTAATTGATCAATTAATCTCCAGGGGAGTTGATCACGTGCCACTCTCAGTCCCCCCCCCCCCCCCGCTTATCTTTACTTTCAATATGGAATAAAAAAAATTAAACTTTTTCATCCACTTTAATGTAAATAAAAAAAAACTAGTCAGTAAACCTCCCACTGCTAACGTGCCGGGCCTCCCGAAATAATTGATTGCAACCTAAAGGTTTGCGATGGAATTCATATGCTCTGAGGGCCCATTGGACCATAGGCAAAGTATCCGGGCTAGCAATCGGAGGATTGTGATTTCGGATATTTACAAGGAGTTGACCACTGATCTCTAACTGTAACTTCTGTATTAGGCAAGGCAGTCTGTTGACTTGAAGCCAGTTGAAGATTAAAAGACTGGAATATTTTAATATTTTTATTGGAATATGAATATTGGAATATTTTTGGATCATTGTTGGAAGAATAGTATCGGGATATTTCTTCCACGATCCTCCGTTAATGATGATCGAACACTCGATCGATCCGTTAATATTGAATATAATCGCCGCAAAAGAATACAATTAACCGGTTGTTAGTTATAACTGATAAAATTCCGATCTAGATCGGAATGTTATGTGTTATTGTTGAACAGGTTTCAATCAAAGCCGCCTTCTTCATAACGGTGATAAGCAACAGTTTGTTTCCGTTCTTTTTAAAGAGCTGTGTCTGCATAACTTTATATGTTCTTTCATTAACCTGCTCATTTTGTCAAATGTTCTTCTGATATAGTTAAACAGTGTCATCTATTGATCGTATGAAGAATTTATTTTATTCAATTTCGAAAAATAAGTTTTGGAGGGTTTGAAGAACTGTTATTTCCCAAAAATAATATTTTTAATTATCCGAAATTGAAATAATGATATATTTTAACTGTTATTGAAATATCTCTCAACACTAGTTTCTTATGATGGATTACAATCAAACAGGTGACAGCTTTCTGAAAACCATTCACGCACGACCAGTAATAATCGTTTTGAGGTTTGGTTAATTAACGGCGCGCTAGAGCTGAACAGTGGGCTATTGGCGACGGTTCGTGGCCTATCTCGAAGGAAAGACCCGGGAACGATGCCTCGTAATTTTGAATAATTGGTCAGATGACGAAATTGTTTTGAGTAATGATTAAATTAAAAACTCACTTGCATTTTCTTTCGTTGCCACCGTTTACAATTTTGCATTTAAAGTATTCTTCCAAGGGGATCATCAGGTAATCACGTGTCGTAACGTTGATATTTCCACCGTCAAAAAAATTCTTAAATAAAACTGCCTGCCAAAAAAAAACATAGATAAATAACTCTTTAAAATTGCGAATTGTAGGAACGACACCTTTAGTAAAACTTTCAAAAATATAAACAGATTTCTTAAAGTGCTGACTTTGTTTGTTGGTTTTTAATTAACGTCGCACTAAAGCTGCACAATGGGCTATTGACGACGGTTCGGAGCCTATCTCGAAGGAAAGACCCGGTGAAACAGACGCGGTTACAAATGTATAATTTTCTTTCGGTAATTGGAATCAGAAAATTTGCCTAAATACCGAAAGAAAAATTGCCTAGAAAATTACGTAAGTATGAATGTTTGAATTAATGGATGGAATAGTATAATAACATTTGTGTTTATATACAAGCCGTCAAGTTTCAAAACCAGATCCTTGTTTTCGATTTTCAGATTATATAATTTATTTTTAGCTTTCCTACATATATCTATCTACCAGTAGGAGAAGTAATAATTTTCCACAGCAACAAAGTGCTACTCATTTTCCGGTGTGAAAATGGCGGTTGGTTGCAATAAACCAAATAAGTAAAGGAATCAATTTCAACCCAGATAGATCAAGATGTGGCTAGGCTACAGCGCACCGATCGCATTGCAATAGTCGAGCTTACATCACACAGCTTTGCAAAACCCGGTAGATTCCGAAAATTGGTTGCAAAACCAGATAGATCCAAAAGAATTTCTCTCTCTCTCTCTCAAAGTAATAGTTTTAAAGAGTTATTTTTCAAGACAAGTGTCTACCCAATACCTATTTGTAAAAAAAGATTAAAAAAATGTCTATAAATAACGAAATTAATGAGTTTTTTGTGTTTCGTTTGAAAAATTTGGCAAAAATGATCCATCCTTTTTAGAAACGCTAGACGGCTCCTCCAACACTATTCCAATGCAAGGAAGTTTATAACTTCATTAAATATCATATTATTCATGTCATTACAAAAAAATACATTTCAAGATAGATTTACGATAGAGTTAATTTTTAAATGTTTGTTATTATTTTTTTATAATAGAATCAAATGTGTTAATATGCAGCATTTTTATAATAGCGTGGGTAAAACACCTTTAGCATTTCTGACAGTTTTTTGATAATAGTATTCAGTGCCTTTTCAGTATTGTGTGCATCTACTACGGAGAAGTTAGTGTGGTAAGGGGTCTGAATCAGTTTATCTGTTGTTTGCAGGACGGCCAATCCAGAAGGGATTCAAACAATTCGTCATTCCAAAGGCAGTGTCAAGGGGAAATGATTATTTTATAATTATATAAGAAGCAATTATTCTATTTAATAATTTTACACTGACTACTATTTTAGCAGTGCCTTCTCGTAATTGAAAAAAATAAGGGGTCTGTATCGGGGACAAAGACGCAAATAGCGCACGTGAAGCGTCTTGTACGTGCTGCAGAATGTGTATCGGCACTAGGGAGCTGAGATGTCGGATTCGAGGCAAATTTCTCGACAAGGCGATAACTTCTGAATTCCATTTATAAGGCTGCTTTGTTTATCTTTCCCCGTAAATGGTTGCGTGCGCATCTAGTAAACTCTCACGTCTGCATCGTAGGTGCAATGTCGCGTGGCAATTGCTTTACGGTTGTCGATTGGTTAGAATATGCAAGTGTTTAACGAACTCTGATTGGTTGTACGATTTAACGAAATATTCGGTTAATATTATAAATTTGACAACATATTTGATGGCTACGATAACTCGCTAAATACAGCGCAATCCAAAAAGAATTTTATTTAGAGCATTTGAATAGTGGTTCCCAGTTGTTTTATTCACTTTAAATATTATTTAATAGAACAATATTTTTGAATTTTGAAAGTTTGTTTAATTTCCGTGTTGTGTGGACTATTATTTTAATATTACTATTTATTTATAAAATGTATCGTGCATTTTCATTATAATTTTGGACGTAAGCACGCTTAACTTTCCGTTGGTATGGCTGGTAGGGGATGTGATGCCCCAAATGATTGTCTGCCGGGCATACCATCTCCTTCGATTCAATGCTGTTTAAATCAAATTGAATGCAGAATGCCCCATCATATTCAATGTAGTTTAAACTTACGAGTGTGTTTTGATGTGAGAGTGTCAAAAGATTCTCAAGACTTTAAGGTACTGTCGTCAAAGTGATAAAACACCTTATTCTATTTCACTTATCAAAACTTTGGAATAATTTACTTTAAGAATCGGGACATATTTTAAACCAAAAATAAATTAAAACAATATTTCCGTTTGTTTTCGCCGATCAAAAGGTACCAAGTCCCCTTACTAAACCTCGTGCAAAGAACAGGTACTCAACTTCAAAATCCGGAGGTAATTCGCCATTCACACAGATTTCCGTTCCCTGAAGAGATTTGCAAAAGTCAACAAACTTTAAAACGGGCGATTTCGCACAAAATCCACCGAATTCACAAATGGCAGAAGGACGCATCCTGTAACAAAATAAAACACGCGTTTGAGCACACTCATAGTGGACACAGAAAAACCTTATGTACTGAATTAAACAAAATTTATAGTACAGGCTGAGAGATTATATATATATATATATATATATATATATTTTATTATTAGGGTTCATTTTTAATATCGGCAAATATTCTGAGTGTGGAAATAGTTTAGCCTTCCCCCCCCCCTAATTTTTAATTGATACTCCACTGGTACAGTCCTAATGTTAAATTATGCCCTGGATTACGGATGCCCTGGAATGCGACATAGATTTATTCGACTTATTCTATGGTGCGCCATTTTAATTAACATCGCATAACGGGTATGTTTGCTAGTTCAGTACTATAATGACCTACTTACCCATTGGTATTGCAAATGCTGATCCCTGGCATTTCTATCTCGGAGGGTACGGTCACCTGTATGTCCACCACAGTCGGGTACGTCCAGTAGAGGTGCAAGAACTCGAGCGTCTGGAGGATGAACCCCGTGACGCACAGGACGACCACGCCTCCTTTCAGCAGCTTCTTCAGCACGGAACTCTTTCTCAACACCTTGGGCATGGCGGAACACTCTCTGGTACACTAGAACTCTAATTATACGAACTCCAGCTATCCGGATCGCTTTGAGAAAAATAATGAAATCATGAGAATCCACATTTTAAAAGTCTCTTATTGGTCAATGATATCTATCTAAAAATTATAAAATTAATAATGTTTTTATAGAAATTGCAATAATGCTAACGAATTTTTTAAAGTATGGACATCATCATACAACTTATGTGCAAATAAATAAAAAGTTGGGGCTCCTAACACTTAGGCCTAACGTGCCTATTAGTAAATCAAAGACCGATGAGAGGGTTTTAAGATTAACCCCCTGCGTACAAGTTTTCTGCGTACGCTACTGAGAACTACGGACTTATGTCGGGAAGGAAAATTATATTTTTATTATCTGGTTAGAAAATTTATAAATATATATTTTATTTATGTCTGGTAAGAACATATATTTTTTCAATTATATGTTTTTTTTTAAATACATTTTTTTCTCCCCCTGTCATTAGTTTCGTCTGCTTACAGGGGAAGAATATGTAACTTTAAGACAAAATTGTTATTTTCTTTTCTTCTGTTTTATCTTATGGAAAATTGTAGCAGGGTGTCATGTACTATTCATTATTGGTAACTTTTTTTTCATATTTTTTCAAAACAAGCTGTCAATCGGCCATTTTTTTTTCACATACACTCCAAGAGGTTTATTGCATTTGCCTCTATCAAAAAGTAAATAAATTTGCTTTTATTGCTATGACGGGAAATATTTATGTATCAGTTAAACATCGAACTGACGTGACAAAACTTTTATTTTGATTTTACATCACAAGTTTCTCTTATAAGAAGTATTCGGGTATTTTATTCAATATTACTAACAAAAGCCATTGATCAAGAATGCAACGGTTGAGATCAAATATCGAACCATCACATAATCTCTGAAATTTAAGGTGGGGAACATGTTCTCGTTTTTTGCATTGGCAGACGCACACTGATCCAATCAATCCAGCACATCATCTTTGACGAACGTCAAGCGCGGCGTCTACGGAAAAAAAAAGTGAGGTCATGTCCCACACCTTTAATGTCTGTCCCTGGGTACAACAATAACATGTGTTCTTAAGTATATAAGGTCAACATTTCGATATTTGCTTATATTTCTCATGGTTTTAGGTTATGGAATCATGTATTCAATAAACGAAAATTGAGACGGAAAGTGTACAAATCCCATTCAAAATAGGGTGTTTAAGAATTTTCTTTACAACTTTAATATGCAATCAAACCTGAAAGAAAGAAGGAAGCAACTGGAGCGCAATCTGTTGAAGCAGCATAGCGAACATTTTATGTTAATTTGTAAATAACGGTGAAAAATCTGGATCCTAAGGGCACGAAACTTTTTAGAAATACCCACAATTTCATTCACTTTAATTTCATTCACTTAATACCTGATTTACATTTATTCAAGTGGTATTTAACACGTGAATAGTATAATTATTGCTATTAAATGGTGACGTCACAGTGGGTTAAAACATAACTTTTACAATGAGGAACTTTTGACTTACCTGTTGCTGGAACTGGTCAACTATGTAAGGTTTTAAAAACACTTTTTGCATATACGAATCTAACAGGTTAATTATAATCCATTAATAATTAATAATAATTTAAATTGAACTAATAGGATAGTAACATTCTAAAGAGTTTTGTACTTCTTTCTCTGCAAGAGGCACGCCCCTGCCATCGTTAAATCCATAGCATCCATCAAAACAAACATTGCATTAGGTAATTACTGGTAGCAACCAAAAAGGAAGCAACACATTGATTTTTACAAAAAAAATCATCATTTGAATTAATTTTTGAAACTCGATTCACTGGAATAGCGTGTTTATGAACGATTAAGATTATCGATGTTGAGTGAACAGTAGTGTTTGTTTTTCTAGATCTTCATTTGTCGGTAATGCGTGTATCCCTTTAGGAATCGTAGCTCTTATTAATATGCAATCATTTTCGATTCATATTTCTTGAATAGCTACACTGTTACAAATAGGTCTTTGGAAAAAAGTAGCATTTTCCGTTGCATTCAATGTCTATCATAGCTCCGAATACACGAGTTTCAATTTTGATAAAGACATGTACCGTAACTTATGGTTACTTGAACCCAGCAGGGGTTAACTTGGATCAAAATTAAAAAATGTTTTTAGTCATTCCTGGGTCTGCTGTCAACTGTGTGATTTAAAGTGAGGGCCTTCGAGCATGAATGGCCAGTAGTAGAGAGAATATGACGTCATAATCGTAAGGCAAACATCTCAGACCAAATCGCTACAAACACGTGACTTCTTTTCAAAATTATGAATTAAAAAGTACTCGCGATTGGCTGATGATTTGGGAAATGTGTAACAGTGAAATTTTATGAATGGAATGACGTCATTAGTCACGTGTTTGTAGCGATACATGTTGACTTCACTTTGATGTCAGCGAGATGATATCCCGATGTTTGCTCTACTATAAGGGATCCATGCTCGAAGGTGAGGGCAGCGAGTAAAAATAAGGAGATGTTTACCTACATAGGCTGATTTACCTCATTTACGAACTTGACGTTGATATATAATGCAAAATCATTTTTATATAAACCACATTGCCCCAGTTGCTCAATGGATAAGGCGTTCAGCTACTAATCAGAGGATTGATGGTTCGAATCCGTGCGATGGACTTGACAAAGAAAAGTAAAAAAGTAGTGATCTTGCGATCGAAGGGTTGCCAGCTTCGCTACAAAAATACTAGAAAATCGTCCAGAACATCCAACAAATTATACTGGCGTGTATACGGGACTGGTGCACGATAAATCTAATCGGGGTCCAATGTCCTGACGCCTATTGAGGTTGCGTCGGGTGCCAGCTCAGGTTGTCCTCGTCATCTGACCATGGTTCAAAAATAGGAGGCATCATTCCCGGGTCTTTCCTTCGAGATAGGCCCCGAACCCTCGCCAATAGCCCACTGTGCAGCTCTAGTGTGACGTTATTTAAACAAACCTATAAACCCCAATTATAACCAAGTCATCAGGAATCAAACCCTGATTATCAGCACCGATGTCCATTGCTTTATCAGTTACACAACCAGGGCGATATTAAAAAACTTATAATCAGAATAAAAGTTTTTAAAAAAAAAGGTGGAAAAAATAGAATGGTAAGTAAGATAATTGAATTGTAATAACTCAACTTCTGTTAAACCAATCGTTTTCAAGTAAAGTGGAAAGTTTTCTTCTGCCCTGTTATTTTAATAAGTTTGACCCGTTTCATTAAGATCGCTTGAACAAAAGTTGACATTAGCTAGTTTTAATGACATTGCTACTTTTTCGGGAAAGTACGGTAACTTGCATTTAAGTCTTTCACGTTTACGATGCAATTATATTTAAGGAAAAACGAATTAATTCATATTGTTATTTTTAAGTAACTTTTTTTACGGGATAGACCGCTTACCTTGTTGTAATCCTTTTGCGATCGAAGTCTTGTTTGCTGAATCGAACCAGCAACTCGGAACGATTTTTCGCAAATTTGATGAATTTCTTACAGATAATCAGCGCACCCAACCAAATGGGGAGTCACCTGAGAGTCACTTTTCTACCACAAAGGATTAAAATGATTTTAACATGAAACGTGTTTAAAATTAGCTACCTTGGGTATCAGGATATAAACGTTGGCTTCTTTTTATCTGCAAAGTTCTGAGATTACTGCCAGTGACATTGTTAGTGATCTTGGCGTTTCAGTAAGTAGGGATTTTAAATGGGGACACCATTGTGGGACAGCCAGTAAGAAGGCGAATAGAATGCTTTGATTTATTAAAAGAAATGTATCATCTAAATCTAAGGACGTAATTTTACCACTATATAGAAGTTTGGCTAGGCCCCATCTAGAGTATGCAGTACAATTCTGGTCATCTTATCGCAAAAAGGATATTGATTTATTAGAACGGGTTTAAAATAGAGCTACAAAAATGATTCAGGGTACTTCAGGAATTAATTATGTAGAAAGGCTTAGAACTCTAAATATGTATACACTCGAGGAGAGAAGGATTAGAGGGGATCTTATTCAGTTATTCAAATTTATCAAATTGGGTGACGTGGCGGGGTTGGAATTTAATATTGCCAATGTGACTAGAGGTCATGGATTCAAATTATACAAGTCACAGCTTAATCGGGATGTTAGAAAGCATTATTTTGTAAAAGGGTTATTGACAAATGGAATGGTTTGCCTGAGTATGTTGTTAATTCTTCAGGGGTGGGTGGTTTTAAAAAACAATTGGATCGGCATTGGGGAATCGTGAGGATGATGGATTGATAGGACCAACCTTGCTGGGCATAGAGCCTGTAGTTGGTAGACATTATTCGTATTTATATTGTATATATTACACTTTTAAGGGGTTCGTTCCACGTGGGTAAAATCTAAATAAAGCAAAACACGTACGGGGCATGGTTGGGGGATCGATGTCATCAGACAAAACAGCTTCTTTCTGTTTTTTATGGGTTTTGTTGGCGACCGATCCCTATTTCTAAAATCTGCAGAAATGACGTTTCGCGCACCAACCTTCTGGCTATGCTCCAACACAGTCACACGCGATAATTTTAGTTTGAAAATGATTGCGACGTAGTAAAAATTCTCAGTTTTTCGTTCGGGATCAATTAAAATAACTTACTATACAAATAAATAAACAATGCTCCATTTTTATGCACACAAAAAAATATATCGGTTTTAGTATTTTCGTTTATTTTTTTTATGTTCCCCTTTTCCTGGAAGTTTTTTAGAGATTTTCATGAAAATCAATGGGGCAGTAAACCCATGGGAAAGTCCTGCATGACTTTTTTTAAAAAAATAATAGTTTTGGTTTATGCCAACAGTAAATAGTCTTCACCAGACAAAAATAACATTCGATGTTTCCTTTGGAAACTACAGCATTAATTTGACTTAAATTCGGTATTTAGAAAAAAAAATCTTTGTTCTGTAACCCTTCTTGTTTGTTCGTTTTTTCTGTCAATTTTCTTTCCATTCCTTTTTCACAAATAAAAATAAAAATTCTTTTTTTTATGTTCTATAATAAATTATAATTGTATGGGCCGTACGTGTCTGTCTAACTGTTCTATCCTTCTAATCCACTGTCTGTTCTATCCGTCCCATTGTCTGGCCAGACAATGCTGGAAGTATGACACGCAAAGCCGACCAAGAAGATGATATGGGCGTTGAATTTCCCAAAGACATCTAATATGGAAGTAGATTCTTGTTTTTAACTATTAAGCTCTTTATGCAAGTTATATGTGTTTTCTATTTACACCGATCAGAGAAGGATCTGAAAACATAAAAAGTAGTTACCATACATATTTTTAAAAATGCATCAGAAAAAAATGGTTACAGCCATTTTCTATTAATTTGTAAAACAAATCGTGCAATGGGATTCCTCCCCCCTCCCCTCCCCCCCCCCCCCTTCTTTCTAATTGGTTACATTTGAACGGTGTCGTTCGCACTTTCACGAGTAATTTTAACCCGTAAATGTTTCATATATAAGGCAACCATCGCGTTAAAAAAAAATTCTAATAAGCACCTCACTGTTAATTGCTACTCAAATCAGAAAGTATTCTTTTGTTAAACACTCTTACAAAATGTAAATCGAAAAAATAACCTTTTATTGCAAAGTGAAAGCCACTAACTAACAATACATAATTAAATGCAGAAAAGCGAATTGTTAATATTTGAAATTTGAAAAAGTATTTTTATTTATCGCAAGAAAATTAAGTCTTAACAACTATTAGCTAACATGTGCTTTTCATAATACATCAATTATATTTTCTATTGTAACAATTGTATTTGCAATAATTAAGTTTAGAAATTATTTCAGTATATAAACTGTGTAGTTTTTATTTAAATTTAGTTGTATGTTCAGAGAACTTAACGTCCAGATATTTGTTATAAGATATTTCAAAACAGCATGAAATTTACGGTAAGCTTCTTAAACTTCTCATTTCCGTAACAACTAAATTGATTCAACGTTCAGAAAAGAAAACGAAACGTTTTAATTCTTATCGAGATAAATTTTACGAAATTGGTAGAATTAACTTTTATTTAACAAAATCATTTAACTAAAAGTCAACTCCTTCCCTGATTATTCTAAGTTATAGATCACTTACGTGCCATAAATATCAAAAACTTACTAGCAATTTTTAAGTAAATAATACTTGTTTGTTTATGAGACGAAAAATAATTTTTAAAAAATAACCTTTTGAACTCGAAGAATTTTTATTTATTTTTTATTTTTTAAAGAAAACATTCGGTTCCTATATTTTATTAAAGTATAAACTAAAAAGTACCGAACACATAATTGGAAGATTGGTGGTTCGATCCAAGTCTTAAGAGAGCAGCGAGCGCGTAGTCAGATAATTGCGAGTAAGATCCTCGCTATCCGCCAAAAATCTGCTGGGTATAAAAAGAAAGTGTATGTTAAATCTGGCTTGTCTCAAATATCCTCAAGTTGGTCGTAGTGTGGAAGTTTGAAGAGTGGGGTGCCAATACCGCTGTTTTCCCCGTCTTTTGAAGATGATTCAAAATCACAGGGCAGTGTTCCCGGGTCTTTCCTTTGAGTTGATTCGAAACGATTCACAATAGACCATTGTATAGCTCTAGTGCGATGTTTTTTCAACCAACAAACGAAACCTTTTATTTAAATAAATATGTTTAAATAAATAATTAAAAACCAATTTATTTTTTAAATAATATTACATAAATTATGAAATGTTATTACATAAATGGTCTAAAAAGTATCTAGTGTACATATATATATAGTATAAATGCACTATAAAATCTAAATCATAAAAGATATGTATTGTCTGTGTTAAAAAAAAGTTAAATATTACATTTTGAATAATTTGGAAAACTTTTAAGATACATACAATTGTAGTTTTTTTATTGTAGTTTTCAATTGTAGTAACTTTTTAGATGCATTAATTGTAGTCGAGAACTGCTGTCTCCAACTGTTGATGTTCTAAATTCACTAAATCTAAAAGCGTGGAGCAGTCAAACGTGAAATTCTAAATCCACTTATTTGAGCGTCTAACAGGCTTTTATTTTTAGTTAATTTAGAACATTAGTGTATTTTTTTTACTTTTTAGTAGGTACATTTGATATAACACGCAAAAGCTTGTTCTTTAAAAGTTTATTTTTTATTTACTATTTTTAACTTTTTAGTGACGAATATTAAAATAATGGAAACTACTTTTAAATAAAGTTATGCACTTACGTTTTGTTTTGCTTAATAAATGAAATATCAAAATTTATTTTGAAATAAAAAATCAATGTTTAGTCTTCAATATGCTTCCATCAGTCGTACGCAGCGCATTGATACGCAACGCATTGAATCGGTAAGAGATTTCCAATCCGGTCCCTGTAAAGCATTGGATAACCAACAGTCTCAATGGCCACTAAAATTCAAATTTGCATTTTTATTCAATGACAATATTTGCGTATTTTAAACAAAGTTTCTACGTATCCCTATAAAAAAAAGTCGAAAAGCGGAATTATCTGATATCACCATGGTGTTGAAGTTACTTTTCCAATCCAATCTCACTGTGTTGCGTACTACTTATAGAGAAAGGTGGGGAGAAATGGTCATTAAAACTTGATTTTATACGTTCAAAGTTCAATTTCCTTTTAAAACTTTTATTGTAAATTTCAATTGTGAAATTGCGATTACAGTAAAATTAAATTACAATTTTTAAATTAAATTACAGAGTTGTAATCAGCCATTTTGAAAAATCGACTTCTTTTTGTTTTTACTATCTTTGAAAAATAACGTCTGGTATTATTTAATTTAAAAAAATCACTTTTTTATTCAGAGAACATTATTTAAATCTTCTTCACAATCTTCTTATGTAATCAGTGGGATTCACGAAATGTTTCGTGTAAAAAGCATTATTAAAACAAATAGCTTAGTCAAATTAATAACTAGAATAAAATAATTAAATAACAATCATCAACTTTTAAAAACTCAGTATACTTGATTATTAAGGGACTGTTTTGTAACAGTCTTTCTAAAAACAAGTTGTAATCAGCCATTTTGTAAAATCGACTTATTTCGTTTTTATTATCTTTGAAAAAGAACGTCTGCTAGTATAATTTGTCGTTCATTTTGATTCAGGAATATTTGCTTTATTTACGTTATTATTAGTTTGTTTGAAAAACTATTCTGGTAATCTTCAGATTAATCAAGCAAATTTGTTGTTCATCAAAATGTTGCATTCTTGTCGAATTTTTTTTTTTTTTTCAGAAAAAATATGTAATGTATAACTTAATTATATTAACATAAAAATAGTGTTAATATATTTCAGATAATTCTTGTCATCTATAAGCTTTAAAATTTATATATTTGTAGGATATTACACTTTTTTCGACGATTGTTATTTTTTTTCGAATTTCCCATTTTACCCCATTTAAATCATTGAATAAAAGCGTCTAAGCAAAATCCAAGAAAATTGGAAAATAATTTGACATTTTTGTTGATATATATAGAAGTTTTAATGCATCAAATTTGCTTTAGTGTATAATATAATTTAATGACCATTGAAAACAATATCATTTACTGAAAATAAACTTTTAAAATGTGCTTTTGCTTATTTTTTTTAAAGTGGCCCATATCCGGGTAATTGGCGATTCGCTTTTTTTATCCGAAAAACTGGAGTTCGGGTAATGGGGGAGTTTCACGCCGAGAAGAAAAAGACCGCTGTTCCAACGGAACAGGGAGAAAATTTCGCGACGCCGAAGAAGTTCCGTAGGGTTAGCACGGAGCTTTAGCTCCTGTACTATAATGTTAAGTTTGTCTTTAAATAATACCTCAACATAGAAATATTTACTACATACACTGAGATAGATTGTACTCATCGTTTAGGAAATATTTTTGTGTGGAAATAAAAGAATTTTTCCGTATTTTGTTGTGATTCTAATTATACACAAATATTATATAAGTATTTCTGTATTTAAATTTATTCATATATAGAATAAAAATATTACTTATTTGGAAAAAACTAATATTATAAACAAACTTTCCCATAATTGCAAACGTAGCGACTCAACAAACAAAAGCAAAGTTGTCTGCTGTAGGGAAGAAATCCAAACTACTAGTAAGTTACCATGTTGATACGTCACGTGAAACTCTCCCATTGTGGGAATTTTGCCTTGAAGTTTTTATAAAAAAATAACTTTTTTTCCTTCATTCCGAAAAAAACCTGATGATTTAGTGTCAGAAATTGCACATACCAAATAATCAAATATTATTTTGCAGGCTTTCATCCTGTTTAGCGCCGCTCTGGTGTTCGCTGCTTCCGCCACCTTCCCCATAACGATAGGTTACGACAACCAGGGCCACATGGCCGTGGCCGCGCCAGAGGGGACCATGCGCTGGCCGGATTTCCCACCTGGCCAGGAATCAGTGTCACCGCATTTCCCACCTCCGCCCCCCGGTGACATTCTACACGGATTCCCCGTCGCATAAAGACATGTTCCTCTGACTACGGCCATTGCATTCTACAAAGAATACTCGACGATTTCGATATCTAAGCATGCCGTAACTGGTCCTTTTGTATTGGTTTGAAATAAATATCTGAAATTAATCATGAGCGTTTTTGATGGGATTTTATTAATAACACTACCAAAGTTACCCGTTCCAGGAAAAAAATCAAAAACTTCCCTGACAAAACGTAAAAATTTGGATATAAAAACAATACTGCTGATATGGACACAATTTTATAACTTTTTATCGAATAACATAGTTTAACAAAATGAAATCAGTAATTTTCATTACTTTTTTTAGGAAAATCTATATTTTCATTGACTATTTTTTAGGAAATTCGCTATTTTCCATGACTATTTTTAGGAAAAATGCTATTTTTCATGACTGCTTTGGGGAAATCGTTATTTTCCCTTACCATTTTTCATTCTACCAAGTTTCCAGAGTTTTCCAAGTGAGTGGGAAAGAGAACCCATAAATATTTCCATTTCCTCATTTCTAGCATTTGTGTCTATCTAATATCCATTTGTAAAAAAAAGATGATAAAATTCTTCCATAAATAATGCAATTAATTGGTTTTCGTTTCCTTTGAAAAAATTATCGGAAGTGTGATCTATCTGATTTTGAAACTTGAGTACTCGTATATTATATGACGAAAGTTCTCAACATATGGGAGGACGATGACTTATAAAAGAGTTCTATTTGCAAATGTCATACAAAGAAGAAAAAAGGATATTCCCAGAAAGAACAGACGAATCCAGCGTTCAAAAGCAGGATGTAAAAACAGGAACCAAACATACAGTAAAGAAACGTGGAGTGTTGTTTTCCTCAAGATTTTTACGTAGTTTTTCTAAGTGAATTAATCAATACCAAATTTCTGGGTGAATTCATTGATTGTTCATTTCTGCCAATTTCTCGTAAGAATTCATTTTTTTAATACTAATCATTTTTGAAATATTGCTTCATTCACATTTCGGAAATTAAATGTTATTGTGGGAAAAAAGCCTCATAATCGAATTTTTTTGTATAGGTAGATTTTTTTTTTCTATCTCGGTTCTTTTAACATCTTAATGAAGTGTAATATTGCCCCAAAATGATTTTC
This sequence comes from Troglohyphantes excavatus, assembly GCA_963932185.1. NCBI lineage: Eukaryota > Metazoa > Arthropoda > Arachnida > Araneae > Linyphiidae > Troglohyphantes > Troglohyphantes excavatus. The sequence continues at coordinate 69,589,980 of OZ010671.1, read as the reverse complement.
CACCTTAAAATACGAAAAAATAGTTTGTGGCGAAAATTGGTCCTTTTATGGAGGTAACTTTGACCAACTTTTTTGTTTCTATCTCGTTTCTTTTAACACCTCAATGAAGTGTAATATTGCCCAAAAATGATTTTTCCACCTTAAAATACGAAAAAATAGTTTGTGGCGAAAATTGATCCTTTTATGGAGGTAACTTTGACCACCCACATTTTAATTTATTTTACAAACTCATAATTAAAAAAAAAATTTAATGTAAAAACGCTAATATAGTATCCACCACCATTTTTTTTTATTTCCGAAATTCAGACAGAAAGTGTTCGAAATTTAATTATGAAAATTCTTTATTATAGGATCAAAACTATATATATATAAAGTGAAAGTATCATTTTGTGTTGAAAATTATATGATGCTTAATATTTTTACATGTACGTCAACTAACTTTTAAAAAAGTCAATTTGATATATGTAAAAAATATTTGGAGAGTATAGCATACGAATAGCTAACTGAAAAAAGGGGACATCTACAATACAATGTCCGAAATTCTCTCTTTGCAGTTAGCCATTCACTTGACCGTATGTTTGCAAGAAAAAGCTTCGAATAACCTTTTCATTGTCAACCTTTTCGTAAGCTTATAAACGAAAAGGCTACATACACATTTTCATTGTCAACCTTGTCGTATGCTTGTCAAGGCACCCTTGTCGTACGCTTGCACGACAAGGTTGCATTTACCTTTGCTTTTGTCAAGTAGCGCACCTTGTCATAAACATATTTCAACGTTGCACACTTGTCACTGGATGTCTTATAACAACCTTTACCCTTTTCGTCGACAAGATTAGAACAATGTTGAAAAAAGCTTAAATTGCTATCTGGGTGTGTTCGGTTAATAAACAAAGGATTGCGAGTTCGAGCCCGACTGATTGACTTGACAAAGAAAAGTAAAAATGTAGTGAACTTGAGATCAAAGGGATTGCTATAATATTAGGAAAGTCCAAAAATTTAGGAAGTCATTCCAAAATATCCAACAAATTGTAATGGCGTGTATGCGGAACTGGTGCACGATACATCTGATCAGGATCCAAAGTCCTGACGTCTATTGAAGACGTTCGGTGCCAGCTCAGGTGTTGTCCTTGTCATCTGACTATGGATCAAAAGTACGAGATCATCGTTCCCGGGTCTTTCCTTCAAAATAGGCCCCGAACCGTCGCCAATAGCTCAATGCGCAGCTCTAGTGCGACGCTAATTAAACAAACAAACCAAAACCATCATGCATACATTGACGCGTTGGCTTCGTTTGGTTAATTAACGCCGCAATAGATCTGCATAGTGGGCTATTGGTGACGGTTCAGGGTCGATCTCGAAAGAAATACCCGGGAAAGATGCCTCGAATTTTTTAACCATGGTCAAATGACGATGATAATACCTGAGCTGGAACCCGACGCAACCTCAATAGGCGTCAAGACATTGGACCCCGATCAGATTTATCGTTCACCAGTCCTGTATACACGCCAGTACAATTTGTTGAATGTTCTGAATGCTTTCTAGTATTTTTGTATCGAAGCTGACTACCCTCCAATCGAAAAATCACTACTTTTTTTACTTTTCTTTGTCAAGTCCACCGCACGCGCTCAAACTAGCAATCCTCTGATTGCTGAACACCTTCATTCACTAAGCAACTGGAGGCCCCGACGCGTTGATCTAATAATAAAGTTAAAGTTGAAAAATCAAATCAATTTCTGACTTACAAAGAGCCCCAGTTGCTCAGTTGATAAAGGCGTTCAGCTACTAATCAGAGGATTGGTGGTTCGAATCCGTGCGATGGACTTGACAAAGAAAAGTAAAAAAGTAGTGATCTTGCGATCGGAGGGTTGCCAGTTTCGCTACAAAAATACTAGAAAGTCGTCCACAACATCCAACAAATTATACTGGCGTGTATACGGGACGTGCACGATAAATCTGATCGGGGTCCAATGTCCTGACGCCAATTGAGGTTGCGTCGAGTGCCAGCTCAGGTGTTATCCTCGCCATCTGACCATGGTTCAAAAATACGAGACATCGTTCCCGGGTCTTTCCTTCGAGATAGGCCCCGAACCGTCGCCAATAGCCCACTGTGCAACTCTAGTGCGACGTTAATTATTAAAACCAAACCAAACCTGACTTACAAAAAGGCAAAATGAAATGAAGTATTCGGTGATCGGAGAGGTGAGTGAAATATTTACGTTCGAAACCAAGATATCTGACGATCGAGAAAAGAGGGAAATTTAAACTCAGGATAATACAGTAAGTATTAATTTTTATACAAGACATTTCCTAACACTTATGCCAACAGAAATTATTATTTAACCCATTATGGTGCATTTATAAATATAGAGTTTATTCTTATATTATACAAGTTTTTTTTAATATTCTACATTTTTTATTACAATATCTCTCTCAACAAATAAGCAAAAGGAAAGTAAAAAAGTAGTGAACTTGTGATCGGAGGGTTGCCAGCTTCGCTACAAAAATACTGGAAAAGTCGTCCAGAATATCCGCAAAAAATAACGGCGTGTATACGGGACTGGTGCACGATAAATCTGATCGGGGTCCAAAGTCCCGACGTCTATTGAAGGCGTTGGGTGCCAGTTCAGGTGTTTCCTCGTCATCTGACCATGGTTCTAAAATAACGAGGTGCATGTATGAAATGTGTGTATGAATGTGTGTCTGTGAATGTGTATGTGTTCCCGGGTCTTTCCTTCGAGATTGACCCCGAACCGTCGCCAATACCCCACTGTGCAGCTCTAGTGCGACGTTAATTAACCAAACCAAACCAACCAACCTCAACAAATAAGCATTATAACAAAATTATATAACTCGTACAATAATAGGCATTAGGTATAATTTATAATTATTGCTATTTTGCAACAGTCAGTTACCATTTAAAATTTAGGTATCAAGCTCACCCTAAAAAAATCTAGGATAATTCCTAGTGTACGGTGCCCCCGCCAAATGAAATTTGGCGACAATTGGTGGGCGATAAATTTTATAGTTTGGCAACCCTATTTCGTGACGTTTCTAGCAATATCATGATGTACGGCAACCCTATTTTTTGTTCTCGCACCGTTGCACGTTTTGCATAAGGCTGTGTCGCCAATTTTCAGAATCGCGCCAAGGAGGCACCGTACACTAGGAATTTACCAAAATTTATTTCCAGCATCCGTAACCCAGTAGTGAGACGCCTTTAAACCACAAAAATTCGTAAATAGTTTTACTCATAAAATCTAATATTTTAACATCTAATTGGATATATTGAAAAATGGTCAATAAACTCAATGACATTTTTTTATCTTTCAATAAAATCGCTTAATACTTTTACTTTGGCTTGATGTCTCTTGCATGTTTAAGAATTATCACAAGTTTAGACATTTCTTGGTAGCATTTTGTTTGCCTTAAATTACCCTTTAAACCGGTTTAAATGTCTTATGTCGCAACTGAATTGTAGTGTAATATTTCAGAATTTATAGTAAGAAAATCTTCCACACGTTGTCACTTTCACCTCACAAATTGTTTAAACTGTCAATTAGTCAAATGGAATTGACGAACTTGTGAGGGTTTTTTTCAAATTACGTTCTTTTTTTTTTAACATTTAACTTCAGAATTGTGGTTGTTGTCATCGTGATCGAAACAATTTTCTTTCATTGTTTTCGAGAATGAATAAATATTTCTTCGAAAATAAATAAATTGTTCAAGTACGATGCTGTGACATTTATAGAATTTGTGGAAATAAAATCTTATGGTGTAGATGTATTATAGGGCATTTGGCGCGAGTTTTCTTTTGGCGTGTTTTTTGAGCGATAAATTCATATTAGGGCAACCAAACCTGAATGTGTTGGTATTTTCCGATTCTTGTGATGTCTTTCAATCTGGCAACCATATGACGTCATCGTGCTGCGTATTCGTTTGTGCGGTTACCGGAACTATTTTTAGTGGCAATTTCGAATAGGATAGCGGATGAATACAACAATATGCGTTTTCAAATCATGGTGTTTTACGGAACTGCTTAAACTAGAAGACGTACGTGTCAAGTCATCAGTTGCCAGGTTAGTGTTTTGATAGATTACATTTTAAAATTGCTATATAACTGGATATCTTGTTATCTAGCAGTTGACCATAATCAACTGCTCGAAGGGGGTACCAGCTTTGATCCTGAGTAGACGAAGGCCGGAGACCACAATTTGCTCGGAGCTATGATCGAGGTACGATTCTGTGACATTAGCGCACGATACGTACATGCGCTTAAGAGTGCCAGTTAATACGCCAGGAAAGTCTAATAACTGCTTCTGTTGCATAAAACTTGATACTAAATTCTAAAATTCATCGGCGCAAATCGAAAAACCGTTTAGGCGGCTTTTTCGTCGCCAAGAAAAAAAAACGCGCCAAATGTCCTATAATACATCTGCTCCATTTTTACGAAAAAGATTTTTTCGTAAGATAAGATTTTTTTATAAATATCGCCAGAATACTATCTAACTGACTGTGAAAGGTTAATATAATCATAAAGTCTAATTTAACGTAAGCATAAGACCTTAGCATAATTTAACGTGTTAACGTAAATAACTCTATATCATATTTCAAAAAGCAGAGCCGATAGAGAAAAAAGATTTTCATATTTGAAACCAGCACACGAAATATAGTCACAATAAGTTAGAAAAACAAATTCCAGGCAATAAATTAGGTGTTGTGCAGTGTAATCTAACCTAATTTATTATATTTGAAATGTTATTCTGCTTTTTATTTATTTAGTTATTCTTTGAAATTGATTTTTTTCCCTTGAGCAAATTTTCATAACATTACAAAAGTCTGCCAAACCCAGACTTTTTTTGGGGGTTAAATTTTCTAATAAGTTAACAAGACTTTGACTTGCATATGTTTTTAGAAAAAAATAAATTATATGAAAATGTATTTAACATTATTGATAAATTTATGTTATGGTGTTTATATGGTGTAAAATTACACAGGGGCCCCAGTAGTCTAGTATATAAAGGTTTTCGGCTAATAATCAGAGGATCGCAAGTTCAAGCGCGACTGAGTAGACTTGACAAAGAAAAGTAAAAATGTAATGTTCTTGCGATTGGAAGGTTGCCAGATTCCCTTCAAAAATACTAGAAAGTTCGTCAAAAAATATAGAAAAGTTATGCTGGCGTGTACAGGACTACGTTAAATGGCGTGTACAGGACTACGTTAAATGGCGTGTATACGAGTGCACGATAAATATAATCAGGGTCCAGTGTCCTGACGCCTTTATGAGGTTGCGTCGGGTGCCAGCTCATGTGTTGTCCTCGTCATTTGACCCTGGTTCAAAAATACGAGGCATTGTTCCCAGGTCTTTCCGTCGGGATAAGCTCCGAACCGTCGCCAATAGCGCAATGTACAGCTCTAATGCGGCGTTAACTAATTACCCAAACCAACCAAAATTACACTCCTGTTAGCCTCTATATAAATCCACCCTTAATTGTCTCGACGTTTTAAAAATAATAAGCGACAACAAAAGATAAAACAAAATTTTAACTTTTGTCTCTTTTCAAAACGTTTATAAATTACAAAAATTGTATTTAAAGTGGAATTTTGCAATCACTTTTGAAACCAGTTCAATTTATTATGATTTTAGACAATTATCCATTAAAAGTGGGTCGCTCATTGACGACATTGTATTCAATGGAAGTAAGCGAGTATTCATACACCGCATCAATCAAAAGCTTTTTAATTATTTTCCTCTTTAAGTTCTGCATTCATTAAACGGTAAATGTAGGTTACCAGGTGTTTATTTTATAAATCAATTATTAATGTCCAATTGGAGAATACGGGCAACAGCTATAAAATGATGAGTGCGCATACAATTCGGATATTTTCAGCAGTTTTCAATCAATTACATAGTCATCTGAGTACTTCTACAATTTAGATTAGTTGTGTTTGCTAGAAGCAGTAATTGGACCTCAACTGCAGCTTCTTCTGTTAATGTTGTTATAGTTGAAAAGTCCTTACTATTAAGCTAATAGGAATGAAAGTTACGGTAAGCTTCGTTAGCTCGTTTTTATTTAAAAATAAAACGTTAATATAATATACTAAACTAGCAAGAATGACAGTTATTCGCACAGTTTAAAGAAAACACGATATAATATAGGAATAAAATAATCTTTCTTTAAAAAGGAAAACAGATTTTAAGAAAATGCGCTAAAAAGTAAAATAATTTTTAATGTTGTTACAAGTTAACAAGTTGAAAAAATTGAATTATTTTATATAAATTTTATACTTATTAAAACTTCTTGAAATCGGCGCAAAATTTAAGTATGATTTTTGTAAATTAGATAAAGTTGCAATAAATATAAAATTGACATTAAATAATTCAATTTTTTTTTTAACTTGTTCGTAAAATTAAAAATTATTTTTTACTTTTTAGCTTATTTTCTTAGTCGGTTTCCCTTTTTTTTTTTTTTTTTAATATTATTTTATTATTTCCTTTTTAGCTTTTAAATTAGCCTTTTTTAATTTAGCCTATAAATTCCTTTCTTTAACTGTAAAAACCTTTGTTAATTCACTGAACACCGGATAACTTAACGGTGATTAACCACCGCTATATGATTAACCACGAGTAATAATAAATAAAAAATAATGGATTTACAACTTTAAAATAGGAGTTCATTTCTCTCCATAATGTTTAACTTTATCGGGGGTTTTCTTGAGCGCTGGGTCCGTCCTTAAATGCGAGGCCCTGTACATTAGCACGCGTCGCACACCCCTAAGGACGGCCTACCCCACGTTTGGCAACCCTACTAACGCAATTTTTAAGTTATTTCCAATTTCTCCGAAAATTGCCGGATATTCGGGTCCTTCTCCCATCTGTTTTGGAGGCTTCTTGGCAAACTGAAGAGCAGATCACACACTTAAGAGGACGTTTTGAATGATTGCATACAATGATATTCACTACTAGTAAATATTCCTGCTATTCGCATAGATAGACTAAATTGAAACAATGCGCCATACAAATAAATAAGACTATGTCCTTGTTAAATGGTTGTCTATAAAACATAGCCAACCATTAGAAATTCCCACATCTGTGCACTAACGCATCGGTTCCCAATTAACATGAAGCCACGGACCTATACATAAAACTGATATAGGACCGAGGACCCTTGTTTTCATATCGTCGCGTCAGGGCGACAGTAGGATATGAGCAAAAACAGAGTTGCCTATAAAATTGATTTTAAAATTGGCTGTTCTTTCAATGCTGAATATCTAAGACTTGTAGTTCAGGGATTTCAAAAAAGACATAAAAATGTCCGAGGGTTCCAATAAATAAAGGCACATTTGGTAAAAAACCAAAAACTCATTTTTTTAGATAGACACTGTTGCTCTGAGGCGACGATATATGCTCATGAAAGTCCCCCTGCTTTATATGCATATGTACTTTTCAATTTTGTTTGAACGTGCAAATGAAGGGATGAATAAATTCTGAAATTTATTTTATAGTTTCTTCAAATTTTACACCACTTTCATTAAGAATATGGACACAAATTTACCATACATGCACATAGAAATAATAACACACCAACCAAAGGTTTAATTACTTTTAGTCTATTACTCGTGTATTTAACACTCATTGAAACTCATGCAACAGTCACTGCAACAGTCACTGCATTGATTTTCGAACTGTATGGGATGAGTGGAAACTTTATTTTTAATTCATAATATCGGCTACGTTTGACAGCCATTTTGATATTTTCACTCATAAATAAGAGAATTTTAACCATTATTTCTTTGTCCGATGACTTCCTAACATTGACCAGCGAACCCCGGGGGTCCGCGGACCACCTTTTGGGAACCACTGCCACTAACGCATTGAGGTAGTCTGCTCATGCAGTTTCTAATTTCTACGGATTTTTTAACCGACTGAAAAGCGCGCCAACTAAAAGTTTAAAATAAAACCGCCAAATTTTTTTAATTAAAACCATCAAAGCCCGCCAATAGGAGAGAGGTTTATCAATTCGACTGTTATGTTTTTTTTTTAATTTATGTATGTTCACACAAGATTTCTGTTCTAATTTAGATATTTCGAATTTTATTTTTTGTTGGACAGAGGATGTTTCACTTAGGTACCTTTTGAAAAATATCCGGTTATCCGACAGTTAACTATCTGGAATTCTCATTTTAATAATCGAACTCCACTCGACAAAAACTAAAAAAAAATCGGTTATCCGGCTGTTATGCATCCGGGAATATCGATTAACCGAACTTTTTTTAAGTTTCTTCAATTTCAAAATGTTTTCATTTTTTTTATGGAATTTGTACAACAATGACATTTTGCTCATCCGGTATTTATTGGCATGCATAGGGTTTGCTTTACAATATGCATTGTATACATTGTTGAGACAATATATATAGTTTTGTTCACCCGGCATTTATTAAACCGGATTCGAGCAACAACCGGAAAATGTGAGCAACACCTTGAATTTGGGTGATTAATAGACGGGGGCGAAACCCCCTACTAAATTAAAAACTAAATAATAAAAAGAAAATAATCTTTTTAACAAAAAGGAAAACCGACTTAAAAAAAGTCAAACATGATTTTTAATTTTACGAACAAGTTGAAAAAAATTAATTATTTCATTTCAATTTTATACTTACCTGTATTACAACTTTTTGAATTTGGTGCCAATTTACAAAAATCATACATAAAATTTTATCACCGATTTACAAAAATCATACATAAAATTTTGTCACCGATTTCAAAAAGTTGTAATAAAGTAAACTGATATTAAATAATTCAATTTGTTTGTAAAATTAAAATTTACTTTTTAGCGCATTTTCTTAAAGTCGGCTTTTCTTCTTTTTTTTATAATTATTTTAAACTTAATTATTTATTGTAATTTTTCTTACAGGTGTTTGTTTTGGTGTGTGCGGCGCTCATTCTTGCCACCATGGCGAGTTTCCCCATCTCAGTTCGCCAAAATGCGCAAGGGCAATTTGAGATAGAGAGAAGATCCAGATCCAGATCCAGATCCCGAGCATTCGTACAAATTCCGCGAATCCAACGGGGATTTACTGTAGGAGGATAGACCTGCCCATCTCATGCAGCAGTTTTTTACTCTAAAACACAAATGAGGTACAAAAAAAATATACTACATATGTGTTCCAGTTTTGTGGTCACGAATTTAAATAGCTTTGTTCTTTAAACACGGAATGTTATGTTCTATAGAATAATAAAAATTGTGAAAGTTCTTCTTTGTGAATTTTTTGTTTAACAATTTATATATATAAAATTTAAATAATAAAAAATTAGAAAATCGCATATAGGTGTGTAGGTGCACGCAATTTTTTTTTAAATGTATTTTTGTAATTTATATATTTTCTTAAACTTTAAGCTCTTATACATACAACCCCGTTTAAATTTTTGATGTAGCTAAACTAGAAGTATTTTAAATAATTTTTAACAAATTGTATGGTATGCACTAAATATACAAAAGTTTTCAATAAATCCTTACTTTCTCAAAACTTTTTGTTTGGTCTTTAGGTAAGGTATAGATCAATGTAAGTGGATAGACAGGGCATCTCAGCACCTATTTTTATTTTTAACAAAATTGTTAGAGGGAATTTTTCAACCACATTTTGGCTACCCTGGATATGTTTTCTCCCCAAAAAACAATTACTCGACCAACATTGGCACTCCAGCACAAGGGAAGAGAAGTCATTCATTAATTGAATAGTTTATTTACAACTTGGGTTACTACCCTTTTCAAGCTATTCTGATGAGTATAATTTTAAAATTACAATAAAAACAACTAAATCACTTTAAACATTACACAAAAAAGTTATAATTTATGTTTATTTTCATTTTTTTTTTTTTTTTTTTTTTTTTTTTTTTTTTTTTTTTTTTAGCAAAAAATAAATTGGACCGCAAAATAAACCGGGACCAAAACAACAAGTCCTAAACAAATAGTCGCTCAATATCACCACAAATTGCAAAAATCTCAACAGAATTTTTTTTTAATTATTAAAAACTTAAATAAAATCAAATAAAAACCTGGGACAGTACATTCACGATTTTTCAACAGCTGTAATAGAAAGACACTTTTGTTGCCAGTAGAAACAAATGGTTCCTGTAGCTTAAGGAAAACGAGATTTACCAATATTTAATTAAACACACAGAAATATGATAGAACCGAACATGACGAAAAATATTTTCTTTATTGGAACACTTGTCAAATCCGACAGTCGACTTTTGCAATCTTTTCCTGCAGAAACCTTAAATGAAGCACTGCGCAGCAACTACCACCTCCATGCGAGTTTGACATCCGATTCCTATTTTTTTAAAGCATTTTATAGTTTATTATTACAATTCACATAATCAACCGGCTTACTTTTGGCTTTTACTCACTTATTTCCTTTGTTCGGTTTTAATTACGCTTAACCTAAGGAATTAAGAGTAGGAAATGATTACTATTCTGTTTACATATCGTCGCTCGAGATAACTCCGCAGGCAGATTAAGGTAGTCTATGCAATTACATATAAGGTATTATGCGTAATTGCATATAATACCTCAATCTTCCTATGGAGTTATCTAGTTGTAGTACTAATGCGACGATACCTTTGAGGTGTCTCTGAAGTTACATTAACAAACACAAAATTACTTTAGATGCTAAGTTATTTTCAATTTCTTACAGTTAAAATGTGTCCAGAAAAGTTAATGTAGATCTTTTTGCAGTGTTGCATTTGTGCTTCTTGCCTTCTGGAGCAACCTGTGCCATGTTTCGGGCAGCAGCTGTTTCCCATATGATCCGGCACCTAAAGAAGATCTCGCGCAGCTGGCCGTAGCGGTCAATGAGCTGGCAGTGGCTCTGCACAAGAGATTGTCGACAAACTCATCTGAAAACTTGATTTTCTCTCCTCTCGGTATTGCCGTGGCTTTCGAAATGATCTTCTACGGAGCGAGAGGAGACACGGCCGAGGTAAGGTACATATTTAATACACCTCTTTAAGAAATAAATTTCGACAACTCTGTCAAATAGTACCATTGACAATTTTTTACTAAACTGGAGGATTTAACATTGTGAAGAAAGATTTCTGTCGTTTATTTTCTCATTGACATCACTCGATTCATATCTGAAGGGGAATCGAGTAAAGTGTAAACAAAATTTCATAACTTCGTAGGGCCAGTAGGCATGGGCCTCTCCGTAATACAGTCCATATGGACCGGTCCGTTATGCCACTGATGACTCAAAACCAAAAATATGTCTAGATATATGCATCAGAAAGGCTTCAAAACTGGTGTTGTAGTGATTTAAATCAGTTGAAAAGATTTAAATTGCGATGTAAATCAACTGATTTTTTTTAAGTTAATGATTTAAATAAATTTATTTCAGACATGAAAATTTTAATCGAATAAAATTATTTATGCAGCATTAAAAAATGATTTAGTTGTTTTAATATATATATGTATAATTTTAATTAAAAAAAATTTACATTAAAATTTGCAGAAATCCAAGAAAGGAGTTTTAAAAAAATGAAAAATGGAAGTTTTTAAATAAAATTTCACTATTTTAACATTCATTATCAATAGCTAATTCAGTTACAAATCATCTTAGTAAAGTCAATCTATTATACTTTTAAAAATTTATAGTTGTATGATGCCCATACATCGGGTTATTTTTTGGTGTTTTTTTTTTAATATTTCAGTAAGAAACTTGACCAAACGAATAATATAACTTTTAATTTCAAATAAATTTTTTTTTTGTTTCAAAAATAAAATACTGATATAATTTTTCAATTCTGTATTATTTTAGGAACTCGGACTTATCTTGGGTCACAAGAAAGCTGCCATGTCCGACCAGCTCGTCCAGGCCACTTTCCACCGATTCCAGTGTGGAATACAAATCGCCAAAAATTCGTCCTCGGGCGACATTTCGGAGACCCGAAACACTCGAACTCGCCCTTCGCCAAATGACCGGCATGGAAACGAAGGTCTGACGGTCACCAGCTCAGTTCTTGTCGACGAACAGAACGCCTTGCTCCCTGAATACAAGAATGCCGTGGAGCACCTGTACCAGGCGCCAGTCCAAAACGTCGATTTCGCGGGGGACTCTCGGGTGGTGCTGGAGCAAATGAATGAGTGGGCGAAAGAAATGACTAATGGAAAAATCCTTCAGTTAGATAATGACGTGGACAGCGACACGGTCATGGTTCTCTTGAACGCCGTGCATTTCAAAGGATCCTGGGAAAGGTCATTCACGGATGTAATATTTCCGAACCCATCGTTCAAAAACTACGGCTCAGAATCGCAAACAATGTAAGCATAGTCCGGCAACTTTATGTTAAATTCACTAACATTGGGGGCATCTCATTTAGTCACAAAATATTTTATCAATCTGAATTGTTCAAAGAGTAATATTTCAAGATTTTAAACCTTTAACACAGAAATTTAAAAATTTTGAACCGACTGAAAAGCGCGCCAACCAAAACCGCCAAAGATGAGAGGTTTGAATTCGATTGTTATGTATTTTTGATATGTTATGTATTTTTATGTATGTTCGCGCAAAATTTCTGTTCTAATTAAGATTTTTTTTATAAAAAAAATTTTGTTGGATAGGGGATGGCTTACTACGTACATTTTGTAAAAAATATCCGGTTGTCCGGCATTTAACTATCCCTGATTTTCAATTAATAAGACCGTTTAAAAAGAAATATTGTCCGATTTCTAAATTTTTTTTTTGTTAAATAGAAAAAAATCCACTTAAAAAAAATTTAATTTAAAAAATAATCGCTTATTTGGTTGTTATATCCGGAAATACCTATTAACCTTTTTTAACACTTTCTCCTATTTAAAATATGTTCATAATTGAATTGTATTGTTCAACAATTACATTTCGTTCACACAATATTTATTAGCATGGATAGGGATAGTTTTACAATATACATTGCTGAAACAATATAGTTTTACAATATACATTGCTGAAACAATATAGTTTTACAATATACATTGCTGAAACAATATAGTTTTGTTTACCTGGTATCGGTAGCGGCACTGCGTCCTTTAGAGGATGTAATCCAGTCAGCAAAGCCTGAAAAATTAGTCAATTCGGAAAAAAAAATCTGGGAAAACGGAAAACAATTTTAATCTTTTCTAAAAAGTGTTCTGTACGATATATTCATTCTGTGCGCCTGCACTACCTCGGCGTTGGCCGCCCTTAAAAAAAATGGCGCCCGAAATCAGTTTTTTTTTTAATTATCACTAGGTATTAATTTTAGAGAAAAAAAAATTAATTACTAAAATGTTTGGTAAATATTATTTAGTTTATATTAACTTGAAGTAAACGAAAAATAGGCTACAACTACAACGTAAATATTTTTCTTGAGGAAAAGTTATTGTGTGATGCTTTTGAGGATCTGGATTACTCTGATAGAGTGGGATTTTGGTATAGTTGTACCCTCAGCATCACAGGTTTGCGCCTTTGTCAGTGGGCGAGTCCGGCCCTGACCGCCTAAACTTGTAAGTCGGTCCCTGCATAATACCAAATTTTAAATAGTTTTCACAAAAAAGATAATGTGTGTTTTTATTTTAGACACATCCCAATGATACATATGGCAGATGGGGCTACTTTCAAATATGGTTCTGGTGCAGACTACGAAGCTCTGGAGTTGCCTTACAAAGGGGATAACTTCTCCATGATCGTCATACTGCCACGCAGGCAAGACGGACTGGCAGATTTCGAAAAGAGCCTGACCAGCGAAAAGCTGGCCGATATCCAGCATGGGATGCGGGACACCGCAAGTGTCTTCCCGACCCTACCCAGATTCAAAATCAAATACTCCAGAGAATTGACTCAGGACTTCAAGGCCCTCGGCGCCACCAAGGCATTCGGTGAGATCGTTGCTTTTTAAGATGACATATATATTACAAATACAAATAATGTCGACCAACTATACAGGATCTAGGCCCAGCAAGGTTGGTCCTGTTAATCTAGAATCCGCAAGATTCCCCAATGCCGATCCAGTTGCTTTTTAAAACTACCCTCTCCTGAAGAATGAACAACATACTCAGGCAAACTATTTCATTTGCCTATAACCCCATAAAAAATGCTTTCTAACGTCCCGGTTAAGCTGTGATTTGTAAAATTTAAATCCATGACCTCTAGTCGCGTTGGCAATATTAAATTCTAATCTCTCCACATCACCAATTGTTGGAAATTGGACAGCACCATTTATTTCACACGATTGCCGACAAAATAGTAAAAAAATAAATTTTGCACTTCTCCTTTATAAAACTTTGCAAAAGCCTGTAGGTATTTGAAGAAAAAAAAAATTCTGTATGAATTTGCATTGAAAATTGCAGATTTTATTTTTAATTAATAGTTGTAGATTTGTGCCGTAGCTTCGTGTTTAAATACTTGAAAACCTTTGCATATTTTTTAAAGAAATATTCATATTTTTTTTTAGCACATATATGTAGAATAGTTATTTCAAATAACTTTAAATTTTTAAAGATTATTTTTTAAAATTGCAAAATATTTTTATTTGCAGTGTTTGCGAAAGCAAATATTTGCCAGAAACGTTTTAAATTACAAAAATATTTTAAATGCAAAATCGGAAAAAATGTCTTCCCCCAAATATTTGCATAAACGTTTTCATCATTACTTCATAAATCTTTAGAAGATTTTTTTTGTAGAATTTATTTTTTCTATAGAATTTATTTTAAATAAATGTCATTTTATCACGTCTTAAAATATTAGAGTAGACTTTTATAACAAGGAATAAAAAAAAATTAAATGATCAAATAATATTTCAAAGAAAGTTTATAAGAAATAGTGGTAGTAGATTAAAGAACAAAACTCTAAATATACAGAAGGTAGTTCTTAGCCCCTTTAAATATAGGGAATGACGAACTAATAAATTTATGAAGGGTCGCCTTTGTTTTTAAATATATCTTTTTAATTCCTTTAAATTTAAATACTTATTAATATGAATGTTTATGGTTATATTTACTTCTAAACGTCTGAGGTTTAATGGCCATGAATTGAAGAAAAATATAAAATTTAAAATCATATTGGTGGTACCATAAAACCGGGTCAATAGAAGCAGTAGAGTATGAATAGAAGAAGTATTGCGGAACGAGTTGTTATGGCTTATAGCTTTACCCTGCCGAATACAAAAATTATTATTAAAAAGTAATAATACATAATCTCAGACATTAGAACATCTTATAAATTCACCATTGAACTAAAAATGGCGCAAACTGTGACGTCAGAGGTAGTTTATATGCACAGCCAATAAAATGTCTTCTCGGCATCACCGATTAGAGGATCCCATTTACAACACGTGTGTGCAACCGGGGCCGAATTTAGACATGACCTTCACCACACACAACAACTTAATTTAAGGTAAATAATTTGATGTGTATAGTAGAAATTATTATATGTTAAAATTTGGAATTAAAAGTTTATTTTATGAATTGAATTAGAAAACAAGCATATTACTAACAGTGAAAAGATCCTGAAAGCAACTCAAAATTTAGTTAAAGCATATGCCAATGAGCCTACTAATTCTAAGTCCGGCTCTGTGTGCAATATACGTTTCTGAATGTTTGGGTCGACCTCCTCCAAACTCGTATCTTTTAGAATCTATAAGTATATCTTTTTTATCATTTCCCGTTAATATGTTATGAATTTCTAACTCTAGTCATTTTTTCGGGTGAATAGAAGCTTTGCTTTTATTTACCTAAGATCCCTATTTTAAGGAACTAAAAATTGCAAACACTTAAAGCAAATTCTCAATCTGTCATGCTCGCTCATTTGTTCCAACGTTGTTTTCGACTTGTTAAATATTTCAAAAGAAGAACATGTATAAACCACCAATTAACTTGTGTTTGTAGAGGAGAAATTGTGCATTCATGACTTGTCATTAGGTATTTTTACCAACTTTATAACCACGTGTAGGTATACCTACTCCTTTTTTGTGTGTGTGTGGAAATCTTAAAAAGGTTGTTTAAAAATTAAATAATCACCTTCGAAATCACTTAGCTTTACCGTGATTTCAGAATCGAAACATAATTTTTTAAAAAATGTGACTGCTGCGGTTCACCCGCAAGTACGGGTGAATAGCAGTACCTTTAGCATTAAGTGCAATGGCAGCAGTGCATAAAATTAATTTTTTTTTGACCTCAAAATTAAAACTTTTTGACCATGAGGGAATATAGTACAGGCCGCCACCGAACTTTTAAGGTATTACTCGTAATTTTAAGTGTACAAGAAGAACGCTTAATACGGCTGTGAAGTTCAAAACTGCAGTGGGTCTTTCCTTCGAAATAGGCCCCGAACCGTCACCAATAGCCCAGTGTGCAGCTCTAGTGCGACGTTAATTAACCAAACCAAACAAAACTGCTGCTATTCACCCTATTCCACGGTACCACCCAATGAATGTACCAAAGAATTCTTGAAGTAGTATACTGCTAACATTCCATTTGCTTTCAGACGACAGATCTGCCGATTTCACTGGGATGACGTTTTCCGGGAACGTCTACGTCAGCAAAGTCGACCACGTAGCCACCATCGAGGTGAACAAGGACGGGAGCGAGGCAGAGTTCGCGACTTCTGCGAGTTCTTCTGAAGAATCGGACGATACCACGCCGCCCACCCACTTTCATGTCGACCGTCCCTTCCTGTTGGCCATCTTGGACAAGAACAGCGGGATGATCGGGATGATGGGACGCGTCATCCACCTGGAGGAAGCATTCGAAGAGTAGTCCAGATCCAAAAGCAACCATACCGATGTCTTAAAGCACAATGGTTATATATTCATTTTTGGCAAGATTTTGATATCAACGTAAAGGTGGCATCTAGCTCTTTTCTCCTGCACAAGTACCTTATTCCTCAGACCCACCCCCCTTCAGTTTTTTTTTTTAATTTATTAATTTTCATTCAAGAAAACAGGTTGGCAAACAAGTATAGATAATAGCAAGTTATCATTTTCATTAATTTTAACGGGCCTACGTGGCCGAGCGGTTAAAGGCGTCAGCCTGGAATACGAAGGTTCCTGGTTCGATGCCAGGAAATGGACTTGACAAAGAAAAGTAAAAAGTAGTGATCTTGTAATTAGAGGGTTGCCAGCTTTGCTACAAAATACTAGGAAATTCGTCCAGAATATCTGCAAAAATTAACGGCGTGTATACGGGACGGGTGCACGTTACATCTGATCGGGGTCCAAAGTCCCGACGTCTATTGAAGGCGTTGGGTGCCAGTTCAGGAGTTTCCTCGTCATCTGACCATGGTTCTAAAATAACGAGGTGCATGTATGAATGCGTGAGTGAATTTGTTCCCGTGTCTATCCTTCGAGATAGACCCCGAACCGTCGCCACTGTGCAGCTCTAGTGGGACGTTTATTAACCAAACCAAACCCATTTGAACCAGTCTGAAAAAAGAAGTCACAGACGATTACGCCATTCCGGTTTGTGAATTCAACAGATGGATGACGAATTTCTTTTGATTTCGAAGGCTTTTTGTCTGGGCACCGCTATCACAAGAAAAAATGTATAAAATAAAGAGTGTCAAACAGATTAAATTTTTGGATATGTTTTCTTTTGCACTTGGTTTCTTTTAAATAGTAACAAATGTATATTTGAAACGTTTTGCTTCCAAACTATAAAGTGGTTTAATTTCTGTTTCCATCACAAAATAACCTTTTATTAACAAAAGTGAGACTGGCAATTTGTAGTATGAAACAAACTATAACTACAAATTGCTGGGGAAATCATTATAGCATACACATTACAAAAAATTGTGAGGCGCCTCCGTTAATACATTTTTTTATAAATTTATCTCTAGAAATGCAAATTTTATAAGGGTCGGAGTAGTGTAATATTCCTGACTAACTGTACAATTGCATAAACTCATATAACCGTAAAAAATGGTAAATATAGTACAAGTGGATAGGCATGATTAGACCATTTATTGAAAAATTCATTAAAAGCCTGTCCCTGTAATATACAGATTAATATCTCTTCAAAATAAAAAGATTGTCTATAAGGACTGCTCATAGTCAAGAAATAATCTAAATAAAAAAATTTATTACTATAAACTATACATTTCATTCACTACTCCTTTTGAGGAAAACAGAAAAATATTTACATTTTATACAAAAAAATATAAGTTTTTAAAAACAAATGTCTGTACATGAGTATCTAAAGTATGGCACTTGGGGATTGCAGAATTTTTTTCTTCTTCTTTAAGAAGTTTCAATTCACCTGTATTCCGTGGACTCGAAAGCGGTACAGACAAGTGTAATCTAGATTGCCATGGTTACTGAGGATCTTCAATTCCACATAGGAAATTGGGAAAATAGGGGAATTCTGAAAAGAAAAAGCAAGTTTCACTAATACTAAAACAAAAGTTGTTAAAAAACCAATTCTCCATATATATGCACAGCCTTGTATATGAATATCATCAACAATTACAATCGCGTAAAATCGAACGAAAAATATTTTGTTGAGTGAAATAAATGACTTTAAGGGCCCTTACTTGCTGACATACCAAAATTAAGTACTTCTAAGGACTGTACAGCAAAACATGTCAGATGTTTTCAATTAAAAGTATTGTAAAACCTATGATTCTAAAGTCCTATTTATAGCATACCACTAACCCTTTCAGGCCCCATGGAGAAAATTTGAACCATAGTAAATTAAGAAATACTGGTGTACGTCAAAGTCAGACTTATGCCACTATTCTGACAGTTGCACTCAGTAACCAAGGAAAAGAATGTTGATACAACTGGCGGAGAAGTGGCATAAGTCTGACTGATTATCACTTTAATTGCCACAATTGAATATAAATTTGGGACTGAAAGGGTTAAACTAACATATGTGCTCATCTACAGTTTGCATGATTGATTAGAAAATACCATCTGTGTGATCCTGCATTACTAGAAACCTCTTGAAATGTATAGGTTTCAGGTTGTGGAAAAAAGTTTTATAATGGTCTAGATAGTAAAATTTTATAAGGAGGGCAATAAAAATTACTCATTACTAAACAGGTTTAAAGGATGGTTAAAGACATTTTTATGCAGAATATCCCCTTTTCAGTTTTTCTTTAGATTTTGTTAATAATATATTAGATCAGCTGATGACATAAGAGATTTTGCGATGAAGTGAAAATCACAAATAATTACTAATAATAAAAGAAAATGGAATTTTGACACATACAACCTTTCACATTTTGAGTTACAATATGAATAGTTATGATTTCAAAAGAGTTACTTGTATTATGCCAATTGACGAAATCAAATTAGTAGCTAAAGCCAGTGATGTAAAACCTTAACCAGTGTTCACTCTAGGTGTTTTTTGAAGGGAGGCCTGCCCTTTTTTCATCTCAATAGCGCCCTCATGCCCTTTTTTCCAAAAATGCTGCCCTCTTTTTAAAAAATGCCACCCTTCTTGCCTTTTTCAGTCAAGCACAAGCATCTTTGCTTCCCTACTTGTCTTTAAAAAAGGCATCGATTAAAAAAAAATGTTTGTAAATTGCAATTAAGTGAATTATGACAGTAGAAAAACAAACTCTCCTTTATAACTACGCGTGTTGTGAAATCGCGATGATTCCGTGGTAATTTCGAGCACGGGGCATTCCACAAATCCTATTGGTTGCCTGTGTCTGCATATGAAATTCTAAGTTTTTTTTTAAGAGAATATGGTTTGGGGCTAGGTAGGGAATGATTTGCAAGACTAGGCATTTTATTACAAATTTTGGATTTAAGTAGCCTTTTTATCAGTTTTGTAAGAGATCTGATTCCTACTTGCAGAATTGGTATTTAAGGAAAATAATTTAAAAATGTCATATTTTAGATTTCAAATAATATTTTCATAAGGAGCCATCAATTTTGTACGGGTCTTTCCTTCGAGATAGACCCCGAACCGTTAACAATAGCCCAATATGCAGCTCTGGCGCAATGTTAACCAACAAATCGGAATTTTTTTTGTTTGGTCACGACTCACGGGTCCGGTGCCCTTTTAAAAACAAGAAGTGCCTTTTCAAAAATCGGGTGCCCTTTTACTGCCAACAGCGCCCTGCCCCTTTTTATTTCTAGTGTGAACACTGCCTTAACTAAACATGGCAATGTAATATAATATTCAGGAAAACTGTGAAAGAGAAACTAATAGTATTGGTAATAGTTTTAAATACAAATTGGGGTAAAAATTTACTGTACCGTCACCCTTGGCGACTTTTTCAAAATCTTGTTAAAAGTCGCCATTTTGGAGACTAGGGTTGCTGCAATTCCTTGTCGGATCGGAAGGGGGTTGCCATTATTTAAAAAAAAATATAGCCAAATGTGGAAAAAATCGTGCCAAGGGTGACCGTACAGTAAATCTGAGCCCAAATTGGTTACAGAAGCTTCTAGTACTAGTTTCATCACTCCTCCTACTCACTCTCCCACAACTGCTGTATGAAACGCAATCGCATCGTTTCTTTAACCTAACAATCTCTTAAGTATTAAATAATAAATTATTGTTTTAATTGAAACCAAAATATCCTACTTCTAAGGTTTCCATACTAATACCCCTACTGGGGACTCTTTTGTGTTTGTCGCTATGCCCGGGGATATGACACGTCTCAGAAATGAAAAGGGTTACAGAATTCAAATTTATGCAGAATTGTTTATAAAAACAAATATTAGATCATATTATAAATTGTCAAATAAAAAGATTATTATTAAATATTTTAATGTGCACATTACAGTACATTAATACACATTACAGTTTGTAAAGCAATAGCATTATATAAAAGTAAGAAAAATGTTTGTTATAGTTAAAAATTTGCAACTTATTATATATGTAAATATTACCTGTACAATGAAATATTGCAAAGAGGGCCCTTTGTCGTCATAGGAATAGTGCCCCAATAATGTTCCTTCGGTATCTGTTTCCGAAGCTAAGCCCTGTACAACAAAAACATAATGAGTATTGCAAATACTACAAAATGGAAACAAATTTACAAAAAAATCAGAATTAAAAATATTGAAATTTTATCTCTATAAATGAAGCATTAATATGTGCATTAAAGATAATGAATCCTTTAAAATTTTGCTTCTTCAGTCATAATAAGTAGTCATTATTGCATTTTGCTAAGAAGTTTAATAATTCACAAGATTATTCAGACCTGCAAGCATTTCAAATTCAAATCTTGACGTTTCTTTTGATTCAAATTGGCATAAATTGTTCTGAATAACATTACAAAAGTTTATAGTTTAATTGATGTCAAATATGCAGAATAACTGTTTCAACTACAAAAAAACTTTTCACCAAATATTTAATTCTTACATATTTTAATCTTAAATTTATAAACAATAGTATATTAAATTTGTTCCTTATGCAATACCAACTTGCCTTATAAATACATACTTTGCTTTAAAAACACACAAAGCATTTTATCAGCAGAAAATCAGCAAAAATTTTTAGTAAACAAAAATGTAATGAAATAGACAAATTAACAAGTATTTAAAAAAATTATATTGGTTTCAGTTTTATGGTTTTAAAGGCAGTATCAATAAAAAAATTTGCTCCAGTCCCATATACTCAGTGTATGTTTTATCTGTGGATGACGAGGAATGAAACTGCTACCCACCAATTACAACTTCACTGCATTCTCAAAGTTCAAATTCAGTACTTTATCTTTGGCCACCCACAGGCCTTGAAATTTTGAATGAGCCCATTTTGCAGCACTTACTGACCCATTCGCAATATCGTTCTGAAAGGATTTACAATCAAACTTTTTCAAATATCACTCACCCATACAGAGAATTCCCTGGGTGCACTGTCAATGGAACCGGTGGGGGAGAGGGTGACTGGGATGTGCTCCAGCGTAAATCCGGTGGGACGGATGGCGTACGAAAGCTGGATCACCAGGAATCCATGGCTGCCTTTGAATGACCAGCATCGACCTGGGTGAACATCGGGCTGAAGGGGCACAGACTCATTTTTAAGAAAATAACTTTGTCAAAACAATTTTCTTACTAAATATACTTTTTAAATAAAGGGTATTTTAAACACACAAAAAAGTATATCTTTCCAATTTCTTATTTTCAGCCTTTTCACTATGACAAGAGAGTTTTGTTAAGTTTTTAAAAATATGGAAGACTGCCCAAATTCTTTTTCCAACTATTCCTTCCACATTCGACAAGAGAAGAAAAGCAAAAGATATGCTTTCTAAAAGGTAAATTGCAAAATGTTGTAATTTTCGTAAGAGGCAGAGAGCTTTCTAAATATGACAAAGGAAATGCAGCTTTATTATTTATCTTAACTAATAGGGTGTCATTATTTATTGATAACTTTAAAAACAAAAACTTTCATCCACTTTTTTTTTAATTAGGATCAATGTCTTATGTTTCCTGATCAGAATCAGCAGACCATTGTTTAATGAGCTTAGAAATTTATAAAAGACTTTGGATAGTGTTGTTGATGTAGTATTCCTTACCTGAATGGCTGTTCGTGGAGAATTTTGATCAGACCACAGAGGAAACCCGAATAGACTAAACTTGCCATTCTTCTCAGTATAACTTTCAGAGCACCTGATACTGACAACGCTGCCACCTATAAAAAATAAACAGGCCCAAAAGTTTTAACATAGAAAAAGATACCTGTACTTTTAAAATAAGAGAATGCTTAAATGTAAGAATTCTTTTTGACCCAATGATAATCGACATAAATTTAGACTTGCTTGAGAAATTAAACATTGATGTGCACATAAAATCTTGAAATAAAGCAAAGTACATACAGAGTGTGAATAAGAGCCAGCAAAAGGAAATTTAAAAGCTTGGAACTCTTTTGTTGGCTAATTTTGTTGGCTTTCTTTGGATACCAATCACAACTTCCATAATATGCTAAAAAGAGATCCTTCTGGCCATGCTCCAATACACACCCACCCAATTTCTTTGTCTTGTTTGTAAGTATGATAGGACATTTTGGATCTCTGGCTAAATTGTAATTTTTTTACAACTCCTTGGGTTCGAAACCTTTTGTTTTATCGATTCCTTTTGTGTTTTGGAACATGTGATTGGTCAAAAAAATATTAGCAGAAATTTTATTTTCATAGTAAACAATATGCGCATTTCAAATAAAATTCATGGGAAAAATTATATGCCAGTTGTTTCATGCGATTAAAATTAATCTGTGTTGCCTGTTCAAAATTAAAATCTCAATTCAGTGAATTTTCCAAAAGGCTTTCAAATAATTCCAGACTGAGTAATACATGAGAAATGACTGATTTTTTTCCAAGGATTAATATTGTTTCCCATAAAAATTAAATGAGTGCAAATCTAAACCTATGAAAGTATTAAAAATTGAGAAATTGACATTTTAACAAATTTATATTTTTATTATAAAAAGAACATTACTTCAATGACAATAAGAACTACAATGGGGCACATTCATTTAAAATTCCCCCAGGTAAAATTGAGAAATTGTTCATTTTCTTGTAACAATTCCCTAATTGCAACTCTACAATCTCCTCTTCTTAGTTTTATTCAATCTCCATTAACCCGTCAGTTACCAAATAAGGCTTACTAATGAAATGATTATTTTTAAATTCTACCAATATTCAAACTTTAAACAAAGCAAATGTACAAAACATTACTTTTACATGTTTTTGTAGCTATTGCAGCACTGCAACCTATAGAGTACATTGATGCATGCAAAACTGACCAAGAAGGAGTTAACGACTAAACTCCCATATCAAAAAGATATTTTTTACCTGCAGATTCCAGAGCGTAATCAACAAGCCCCGTTTTGTCTGCATCATACAAATGGATGGCGTCCCGCACGATCTTCCTGATGCCCTCATCTGATAGGTGGGTCGTCAAGGGGGTTTCGCTCGACTTCAGAGTGTGAAGGTAGTGTTTCACCAACCTCTCGACCACTATTTTGATTTCTGGAGACACAGTTTCAGTGGACTTGGAATTAAGCCACTCATTGAAAAAGAAGTAAGCACTCGTCTTGTCAGCATCAACAACCTGAAAATCAGAATCAATCACAATCAGCATGCTTTTCCAGAAATAGTACATGCTAGAAACAAAAATGTTATGATTACTTAGTATTTTCAATAAGATTTTAAAAAATAATTTTGAGCCGGAAACGGCGATAAATTTATTCAAAAGCATTTTACAAAATACTTTATATGTATTACATATATTCAGAGTTCCGAGAAGTTTAATGCACAATTAAATTAATAAAATTGAACTTTTTACTGATAAAAATTGTATTGTCAAATTGTTTTTATTAATATTTTAAAACAGAAAAAAAATTTAAAAAAAGGGTATTATTTTACAATTTAGACTGGAATAAAATGCCAAAAAAAAGTCATGAAACACTTTGTAAGTTCATTCTTTTAGTTATTTTTTTTTTTAACTTACATTTCGAAATGCAGACACAATATGCTTTTCAATGGATGCAATGAAGTCTGCAAGATCCAGTTTTTCTAAAACAAATTTCTCCTCCAAGATTTTCAGCTTCCTATTCAATTGTTCTTGTTCGGTAGATACTTTTTCAATACCTTTCGAGGAAGAAGATCTAAAAATAGTAGACAAAAGAAGAAAACAATGTTGTAAAATCTGGCAGTAATTTCTTTCAGTGATACATCAATCTTGTTAAAACAATATGGCACTTCCTGAAATAACATCCACTTTGTAGCCTTCACAATGACACAATGACTACGAAGACTTGAAATACATAAAAAGTTCGGGGGGTATATTCCTTTCCTTGAAGTTTGAAATAGAAAGAAAAAAAAATAATAATAATAATAATAATAAAAGCGACACAATACCACCTTTAAAATCAGCCCCTAGATAGGGCAATCAATGATCTAATTTTCTCTGTTTGTGCTTCAGAAGCATTGCTGGAAACAATATTTTGCAAACATCCACAAAGCTTCCTAAAAGGATCCTTTTATTCCCTTACAAATTTTGTTTAATCAGAAGAAGCAAGTAAAAATAACAGAAAGTTAAAGCGAACATGTGATTGGTCAAACAAAATATTAACCGAAATGCTATTTTTAGGGTGACAACTAAGACCTTAGTTAATAAAATCAATCATTCAATAAAATTAAATCGAATTTCTGTTAATTTAAGAAAGAAGCCCAGTCTGATAAATAGGAAGGTTGTGGAGGAACATTAGTGCAATTTTTAGTTAACTATGGAAGCAGAGACAAATCTGCAGGAAATTGTCAATGAGAAGACACAAATGTTCGCTCTGCCAGATCTCGGTCATTTTACAATGAATGAATGAACTCATGCAAACAGAAAATGTCCCACTAACTCCTTGCTCAATCAGTAAGAAGTTCTGAGTGCATAATTCTTTGAGGATGGTTATTTAATTAGTAGTTGGTGTTTGGAGCCAAAAGAGTAAAAAAAAGAAAAGCTGAGCCATGCCAAACACAAGGCAATTCAAACCAATTGTTAAAAATACTTTAAACGTCATTTATTTTACAAATGAGGAAAAAAAAATCCTGTGAAGCTTAAAAATATAAATGAGGACAAATGAGGAAGATGATTTAGTAATTTAGATAAAAATGAGCAACGATTTTTTAAAAAAAAATCAATTGTATAAAAAGTTTTAGATGGTTCAAATACGATTGATGGTGAAAAGAGTAATGGTAAGTATCAGAAACCCTTATAGGATGAATGTATGACAATGGTATCTTTAACCCTTTCATCTCAGGATTCAAATCAGGATAAATATGAATATTATCAGGATAAATATGAATATTATCAGTATAAATATTATCAGTATAAATATGAATATTATCAGTATAAATATAAATATTATTAGTATAAATATGAATATTATCAGTATAAATATGATTATCAGGATAAATATGAATATTATCAGGATAAATATGAATATTATCAGGATAAATATGAATATTATCAGGATAATTATGAATATTATCACAATAAGGTACAATAGGGCTCAATGAAAAAAAAAAAAAAAAACGAGTCACGAAACGGTTCAATGAGCGACCGATTCTCCTGTTGATTATGACATGTGACATCAGAACTTAAATCATAGGACACAGGGTTAAAATTCTGGAGTCCCAGAGCAGCTTCGTTAACATTTCTAATATCTGCCGTTTTAACCAAAAGCTAAACAAATAAATTGTTACAACTTTGCTTTTAAAAATCCGTGTTTCTCAAATCATAGAACAAAGGTGCATATGTGATAAGAGCATCATGTTTATGGCCAGGGTGAAAATATTGCTGTTGTTTAAAAATAGCAATGACCATATTAATATAAAATTAAACATTTTTTTTATTATATGGATGGCTAAATATTTATGCTATCATTGTTAAGTATGCCAAGTTTCAAGTCAAAATGGCATTTGGAATTATAATGATTAAATTATACAGCGAAGTTAAGTTTGCAATATATATTGCAAAAATATACATATAGCAATAAAAATATATATATACAAAGCATATAAAAAGTACCAATATCATTTCCAATGTGTGAATAACATGTATAGAGCTATGGGGAAATGCCAACAAATTAAACAATATTTTCATGTACTAAAAAGTAAATTCTGCCAAAAAATTACAAGGTAGAAAATGCATAATGTTGATTCCAATGATTTCTAAATGATTTTTTAACACATTTTATGCATTATACAAACCTATAAAAATATTGCACTGTTTTAAGATACTCTTACAAAAATAATTTCTTACTTTTCTAATTTTTGATTATTCCCAAAGGAAATTTGTTGTTCCTCCAAGTGTTTCAGCTGCTTATTAACCAAATAAATTTCCTGTGCATGACTTTCAACATCTTTGGAAGACCTAAAAAAGTTTGAGCAAATTAGCTGATAATAATGTACAACCTGATATAGATTGGTCTGAAATAATATTTTAAAATAGCTAGATCAATACAATGGCTCCCAAAATAGTAGCATATATATATATATATATATATATATATATATATATATACAGGCTTTGTATAGAAACTAAGTATCCACGCTTCAATAATACAATAAATGAAAAATTATAAATTATAAATGAATAAATGAATAGCATTATAAATGAAAAATTATAAGCAGTACTTATTGTCAGTTAAAATAATAATTTATGGACACAACAGAAATAATACAGTTGCGACAGGCATAATAGTAATTAAACTTGTTCTCTGGAATAATGCAAAAAAAGCAAGTATTTCAAATTATTTCTTTTGTAGATAATTTTAACTGTTTTATATGCTTCATATTTCCTATTCCAATATTTAATAAATTGCATATTCATTAGCCCCTCACATGTTGCTTATAATCCAAAGACCAATGCACTTTGCTTTTGCTTCTCCCTCCAGGAGTGGTTCACGTTTTTACAAAAATAAAATATTTTAAAAGCCATATGTATTGAAATAGATCAAATTAAAAAATATATTTTTCATAACTCAGACAAATATTAGGAATTTCTAAAAATATTATTATGAAAACCCTGTAAATAAATTCCACTTTTAAATAATTATAACTAAAATAAAATGTCTTACCTTTCTAATTTTTGATCATTTTGGTACTGTTGTAGCAGCTAAAAAAAAATTAGATGAAAAATATATATTCTGCAAAGCTTGATACAAAATTAATAATATATTATTAATAAGAAACACTTACTTTGACTTGTTGGCGCAGATCTGCCATTTCCTCTTGTAAATCATAGGTTCCTTCCTGGACATCAAAAAAAAATATCATAAGAACATTTTATTCGATGTCTGAACATTTTAAATTAAAATTTTACGAATGACACGTCTTAATAGAATCGGTGTCAATAATCAAAATGTACATTTTAAGTTATGTTAACTCATTTCTTCAAAATAATGGAGAATAAAAGGCTCCTAATATTTCTCTATAAAAATTGTTTGGGGCTGTTTATAGTTATGTCATACAGCCCTGAATTTCGTTTACGTATTCTGATGTCACTTTTAATAGAAATCACAAACTTTCAAATGGGATGCTTATGTTGCGACACCATAGATCTAAAAATAACCGACGTCAGAATGGTCCAATCAGGGGCAATGCTATGCCATCACATGAAGGGTAACTGAAACTTCGGAGCAACTATTTTAGATTTTGTTAGAGTAAGGAGCAAAAATAATCTACCTCTGAGCCTATTGTAATTGTGTGGTTCATAAAGATAAAATAAATTCCTATATTATGTTTTCAGAAAAGGTTTTACTTTAGAAACTTTCTTTAAAACTTTAGAAACCAGTAGGTAGTAAACCAGTAAACCATCAGGTAGTCTAATTGGAACCTGTAGAGATTCAAAAATTTGTTAAAATGCACAGAATAGAAGATTTAAGGACCGTTTCTTAACTGCAAAACTATATCTCGATGTGGCATGGGTGGTGAGGCTTATGCGACTGTGTGTGTTACATGGAGAGGGGGGGGGGAGAGGTTACAAAATGAGGAAAATCATGACATAATAAATGAACCCTCCATTATGCAATAATAATCAATAATTTATATATCTTTATCGTAAAAGAAAGTAACTGCCACTGACAAATGGTGGCCCTCTTTCCTCTTCCATATTTTGAGTCGCTTCTCAAAAAGTAACTATCAGATAATTATGAAATTTACTGAGTTTGTTTAGAAATGTTTGGGAGAATAATGTGATGGTATTTTTGTTGCAATAGAACACTTACGTTAGAAGTTATTTTTTGTCGAAGTTGAAAAATGTAAGAACTTGTGTTGTATCAAGCAACACGTATAGAAACAAATATTCTATAATTCTAATTTTCTTATAGAACTAGGTGTCCTTAATTCATGGTCCAGTCCAGTTTGTGTATTTGTCAGTGTTTCCAATAAAATATAAACAATAACTTCCAATAAAAGCAAGTGGAAACGATTTAAAAAAATTATGTAATTATTGCAATAGCGAAAAAATACCCGAATATTGTATGATTTTTTAAAAAGTTTATAACATAAAAACTAATAACTATTTTTAAAAACAAAAAATGGTACGCATTAGAATAGATTTATGGCTGTTATTCTACAAATAGCCAATTGCAAAGTAAACCAAAGATGTTTGTGTAGCAATCCTCTTTGGTTTGGTTTGGTTTGGTTTGCTTGTGAGTAGAGACGGGGTCCCCTAGTCTTAGAAATAATTTGATATAACCAATCCACATCAGATGCATATTAAAATAATAAGAACCAAGATTTGTTCAGCTACAAGGAATAGTCATTATGAAAATGTCTCATCTCTTTAACAAACTATTCCCAATCCTTTCTTTTCCTTTGAAACATATCTTGAATTACCTTCAATAGTTTGTTTATCTGTGCAGCTTTAGTGTGATATTAATCACAAACAATTTAGGTTTACAAAATGACTCGGATAAAAACATGCAAAACACAAGCAAACAGCCTAGCTATTAGAAGCTAAAAATTATTAAAACTAAAGAAAAATTGCTAAAACAAATAGTTTTTTTTAGAATTTCTGTGCACCTGTAATCAAAGCAATCACTAAAAAATAATTCTCAAAATTGGTCCATAACTTTGACAAAAAGAAATGAGTTTGTTATATAGAGGTCTAAGAATAAAAATAGACCAAAGACCACCATTTACGTTTTTTCAAGAAAACACATAAATGGTTCTATTTTCTCCAAAATCAACATATTAGAATTTTATCAAATTCTTCTTTTAACAATGCATCCCACAAGGTCTATTTGTATTGTGATAAAGCTCGTAAAACTTCATTCATAGATATCGATAACTCAAAAAAAAAATTGACTTGATATGTTTGTGTTCTCAGTCCTTCTTATAGCCGAGTTGGCTGCCAAATGGTGCAAGTCCAGAAACAGAGTTCCGAGTTAAGATCGTTTCACGTTTTTTGCAACTCGCCTCAGCTATAATGTTAAGTAGAATGAATTTAAACTCATTATTGAGCAACCTATTGAACTGGAACTAACACTACTTGGCAAAATAATAGATCTAGTTGCTAGTAATGGAAAATGGTGTTAGTTCATTTTTGGGACTTCCACTACTAGCCTGTCGATAAGAGGTGGTTGTTAAATTATTGGTGTAAGTCTATTCTAACTCACACCATTATTACTTTCACAACAAACTGAAACCAGACAGATTTTGGGGATTTTCATTTCGCGGTCACAACTACAGTAGACTCTCGATAACTCAAACTTCGATAACTCGAATTTTTCGATTTCTCGAAAAAAATCGATTTCCCTGCACCTTCATTATTTATTTAATGTAATTTTATCTCGTTAATTCAAAGTTTTTCTTCCTTATTTTTGATAACTCGAAGTTTCCACACAACTCAAAATTTGGTTTTCCTCTCAAAACTACGGATTTTGAAGAAACTTTAGCAAATATGCAATTGTTGTGGTGTTGATTTGTCGTTGCGAATAATGCCGACAAAACAAAAATGTAATGTCTAAAATGTCTATCTTCCATAAAAACTATGCGTGCCTTCAGTGAATCATGGCCGGAAATAAAAACAGCGACATTTCAAGCAATCATGCATTTGGAAAATATAATTGATTCCGAAATAAATAGAAACACTCACCAAAAAAATTTTTGATAGATATTTTAAATAAAGTAGGGTAAGTATACTTGTATTTATTTTTACCAAAACAGCTTTTTTATAGGATTTTGATAACTCGAATTTTCGATATCTCGAATTTTTATACACTTCCCTTCGAGTTTGAGATAGCGAGAGTTGCCTGTATTACTTTATCTACCTCACATGTAAATTAGTATAGCACACATACATTAGGAACTTTTATGACTCACTTTAACATCTTGGACTAGATTAAGACGCAGCCTCTTTTCCAGCTCTTGAACCAGAGATTCTAACTTTTCTTGACTAATGGATGCTTTGTGGCTTGGCTCCGCATAAGGCACAGGAGTGCAGAAGGCACTTTTGTCGCTTTTTTTTACAGCGGAAAAGAATCCGGAAAAAATGGAGAGTGACAGGGAACACATATTCAAGACGTTAGTTTTTGCTTCCACAACTTTTTGCTGGAAAATAAAAATAAAAGTAGCTTAGTTCAGGTTTGCCTCTTAAAAATTTAGATCAAAATTACATTACTTTTCAAGGCTTTCCTTCAACAGAAAATTGTACACTTTAAAATATACGAAAAATTAACGATTTTTTTACAATTTTATATTGAAGCTCTTAAAAAAAAAGAAGAGCTTTGTGGACAGGGAACATGTTTGATATGAATGTTCTTTTTATGAAAGAGTTACATCCTGCTCCGATCTTGGCGTTTCAGTAAATAGGGATTTTAAATGAGGACATCAATGTGGGACTGCCAGTAAGAAAGCGAATAGAAAGAATGTTAGGATTTATTAAAAGAAATGTATCATCTAAATCCAAAGACGTAATTTTACCACTATGTAAGTGTGGTTAGGCCTCATCTTGAATATGCAGTTCAATTCTGGGCACCTCATTTTAAAAAGGATATTGATTTATTAGAACAAGTTCAACATAGAGCTATAAAAATGATTCAGGGTACTTCGGGAATGAATTATGGAGAGAGGCTTAGAACTCTAAATATGTATACACTCGAGGAGAGAAGGATTAGAGGGGATCTTATTCAATTATTCAAATTTATCAAATTGGGTGATGTGGAGGGATTGGAATTTAATATTGCCAATGTGACTAGAGGTCATGGATTCAAATTATACAAGTCACAGCTTAATCGGATGTTAGAAAGTATTATTTTTTTAATAGGGTTATAGAGAAATGGAATAGTTTGCCGAGTATGTTGTTAATTCTTCGGGAGTGGGTAGTTTTAAAAAGTATTGGATCGGCATTGGGGAATCGTGAGGATGATGGATTGACAGGACCAACCTTGCTGGGCATAGAGCCTGTAGTTGATCGATATTATTTGTATTTAAAAAAAGACGTATTTTTTTTATTTAAGATGATACCCAATAGATGTAACACTTTAGTTAGATAAAGAACAAACTAACGACAGAAAAGCGTTTTTTTATGTTCTAGTACATGAAGCACTTGTTCAATTTGAAGAACAAGGAACATAGAACAGGTCATTATTTTGATGACTGCGATTAACCTTTCATCTGCAAAGGATTAATAGAAACCTAGTAAAGCATAGAAAATCATGAAACTGTAATTTTTTTATATGGAAAAATTTTTCCCTCTATGAAAAAAAATGACATGGTGAAAATATCTTTAAAAAAATTATTCTCTGACTTTTCCAGAAATGTAGAAAAAATATTATTTTCCCCAAAATTTTAATTTTAACAATTCCAAATTTTTTATTTGTTTTTCAGATGCATGGCAACATCACAACCATTAATTCTATTTATAAACATTGTTTCAAAAATTGATTTCAACTGGAGTCATATTTGCTGTTCAGATTGTCACCTCACCCTGTAGTTTTGACCATAAAAATTCTTAAGTGCATATACATCGCATCAAATCACTTAAATAAATGAAATAAAGAACTTAATTTTTTGTAAAATTTCTTTGAATTAAATAAAAAATTCTTATGCAAAATTTTGGGAACAATTGTAACACCCATTATTGAATAAATTAAAATAAAATGATAATTGCACCTTTTAAATGAAGAACATAGCCATAGAATACTTTGAAGATTAAAAGGATGAACAAATCCCATATACACACAGGTGGAAGTTAAAGATAATTTCAGACGATTTTTTGTAATTTAGTAATGAATCTGGCATCCTTTCAATCATGAGAGACAACTTTTGTCTGAGGCTACTGGGCCACCTGTGATTAGCAGTAAGATCTGCAGAGGGCAACGCCTTAGCTAGAACCCCACACACCTAATGATGACAAAGGATATTTGGATCATAACAGAATTAATGTGTACCAATTCCTCTTTACATGGTGCTATTCACTTTACACAAATTCTAATTATTAAAAAATAATGAATTAGAGCCATAACTATTACACATTTAATTGGTTATTGGATGCTTTAACATCACACAAAACATATCAAGAAATTTATTTAGGAAGAGGTCCGATTGTTGCTGTGTTTCGTCTTTTTTTTTGGGATACAAATACTACTATGTTGGCATTTTAAAAGGATAGCAGAACTTTCAAACAAAACAAGTAAGATATCTGGTAAATGCTACAAAAACATGTTAGGACATTCTTCTACTCTAAAGATGTGCAAATATATATATTATAAAGTATACTCACAAATATTGCAGAGGAAGGGCTTAGCGGAAACAATGATGAAGCATCAGCCCAAATGATTGCACCTAAAACCAAAAACTCATGTCACATTACCAATAAACTTTAAAAAATTTTGAAACATTTATCTAAGAGTAGGAAGCTTCGCCAAACCCCGGAGGATTGCTACGCAATTCTCCGGGCGTTGGCGTATTGAACAAAAGTCTCAGTGTCCTCTCACGGACTATGAATTAGGAATAACTGGCTTAAACGATCCAAGAAGGTGGATAGAAGGAAAAGTCTAACTTTACAGTTGTTCAAAAGTATACTCAAAATAATAAAAAAATCTTACAATATGAAAGATATGCCATCAATGGTAACAGAAACAGTAGAAGTGCTGTTTTTCTGTGTCCTCGTAACCTATAAATAAGAACGCATATTACAATACAAAAAATATAAACAAGTACAATATTGATTCACTTAGATGAGATGTTAATTATTGTGTTTGTGTTGCCATTCTGGAGATTGCTGTTTGGATATTGGTTTGGGTTTATGTCTAAAATAACATTTGAATATTACAGTAAGTTCAATTATAATTATCCCCCATTACTTTGGTCATAGGCGTAGGAAGTAGGGGGGCTGGGGGTGCTCGAGCCCCCCCAGGAATTATTTTGAAGGGGCTCAGCCCCCCCTAATATTATACTATTTTTTTTAAGAAAAATTACTTAAAAACCAAATTGTAGAAATAGAGAATTCATATAAAGAGGCAATCAAAAGGAAGCGTCCCTTATTTATTCTAATCGTATTTTAAAGTGGGGGGAATTTGCTTTGAAAGCTACAACGCTAAAGCTTTAAAGAGTAATTTTAAGAATAATGTAAAAAATACGCTTTTAAATAAAAAAATATTATTTGTGAACATTTCATAAATTATAATCGTATTTCCCATAATTTATTTCCTTTGAAATAATAAACCATCAGATTCATGCACTATTTTCTAACAGCTTATATAGTTGAAATTTTTTCTTTTAGAAAATTACATTTTGTTAAAGAAAGTTAAATAAAGACGAATTCCTCAAATCTGGAAAAAATCATATTTTAGCGTATAATACGGACATTTGAAATTACTATTAACCTTTTCCTGGTTACTTTATGTTCTAAAGCTGTCCAAACAAAAACGGATACAAGTTAAACACTTGTTTGTAAAAATTTAAAGCATTGTTTGTTTTTTAATTGTTTAATAGCTCGCAACTCCGTACTATTTTATATTGTATAACAATATATATATTGAAAAAAAAATTCAGCCCCCCCTGAAAAAAAGAAGTTCCTACGCCACTGACTTTGGTACAAGTTATTTTTTTAAAATTGTGTTAATAGCCAGATATATATGCAGCAGTTAAGCACAAAATCTATACACTCCCCAATTATATTGTGTAACATGTTATAGGAGCTGTCTAATTTCAAAACAAGAAAGATCTATTTTTAGATTACGTAATTTATTTTTATTATTTCCTACCAATTTTAGCAGTAGGTGAAGTTGTATCATTCCAAAGCAGCTAGATAACATTAATTGTGTTGTGTAACAATAGCATTTGGTTCCTAAACCAGATAAATAAAGAAATCAGTTTCAAAAGCAGATAGATCAAGATGCATGTAGGCTACCGGGCATCAATCTCAGTGAAATCAAACTACATCTCAGTTTTGTTGCAAAACCAAATATAACTAAAAGGGAAACAAATGTATCCCTCAAAGTAATACTCATACACAGCTGAATTTTTTTTTTTTTAATTTAAGATCTGTGTATCTAATACTAACTTGTAAACAGAAAAATATATAAAATTCTTCCATAAATAATACAATCAGATTTTTGTTTTTCTCGAAAAATTTGTCAAAAGTGGATCAAAGTCAAATCTGTATTTGAAACTTACGAGCTCATATACTTTTTAGCCTTCTAGAAGCATGATAAGATAAAATCTAAAAACATGTAACTGAAACAACATTGTAATTTACTTACTTTGATAATAGCCACACATCAAAACTAATCCACTGGATTATTTTCAAATATATATACCTCCAAATAAACCAACGAAAGCTATCAAACCATGACTCTAAATCATAAAAGAAAAGAAACATTTAATGTTCCAAAGAGACATTTTTAATTAAATACTATATTAAAATTGGACCTGTTATGAAAAAAACTTAATAGAAACGTTAACTTAGGAACTATCAAATAGCAAATTACGTCACTTTTGTTTTACCTAATAATGTTATTTAGCTAAAAATAAAATTTTCTTATGGAGCCACATGAAGAGAATTACATTATTGTCAGAGTAGCCATATCTGATAACTTTCGATTAAAAAAATATAATGAAAAAGTACAACTAAAATTTTTTTAATAAATCACTCCGAGTTCATTCAAGAAATTAAGCAAAGATTCAGGTAACAGACAATTTTTTTTAACAAAGTGACTACTATAAAGAGACCATATAAGTCTTTAGATTTTTTTTTTTTTTAATTTATGAAGTTGTAGGAGTTGCATAACAAATTTATGTTTGAGAAAATCAATATCTCTGAAATCAAATGAATGTAGAACCAAAATATAAAGAATGTAAATGAGATAATTTGCATTAAATTTACTATATAACTTAAAACCTATCTTCAAGTATTGAGGAGGGGGGAGAGAGACAAAAAGTTAACAAATGAATCTAAAATTTGGCATTATTGCCAAACAGAGGGTTAATAGGATTTATAATTTACCAAACTGGAGAAAATTTGGGCCCATTTTGAAGATAACATATGAACACAGAAGTTGAAATGATGACAATTTAAACAATTCCAAACTGCAGTTAGTATAAGAAAAACCCTCGACATAAAAGTATATTTACATTGAAAAAAAGATATGCACTAACATCTATTTGGTAAGCAATAAAAAAAATAACCAAGTTTTTTAGGCCGTTGAGAACATTTTAGTGAATTGACAGTCTCGATGGCTATCTTGACATAGATTTAATTCACTTTTCAGTTTATCAATGCCACAAATTAGGGATCTGTATTAATGTTTTTCATGTATTTCCATAAAAAAAAAGTTTTAAAAGGGTCCAAAAGCGAGATATGTAGAGATCTAGGTAACCATGGCATTGGATCTCCTTTTCCAATCCAATGCCACGCTGAGTTATGAGTAATTAGTGCTCACACTGAAATTTTCTAGACATTGTCAAAAAAATCTTTGATACTTTCTTTATTATAA
Source organism: Troglohyphantes excavatus (assembly GCA_963932185.1). Classification (NCBI taxonomy): domain Eukaryota; kingdom Metazoa; phylum Arthropoda; class Arachnida; order Araneae; family Linyphiidae; genus Troglohyphantes; species Troglohyphantes excavatus. Next base: position 69,553,576 of record OZ010671.1, on the reverse strand, counting down.
CAAAATGTAAGTGCCAATATTTGTTTTTTTTAATGATTTTTAATTATGAAGATAATTTTTGGACACAGTGTAGTTTTAAAATATTTTGCTGCTGCCGAGAAAGCATCAAAAAAGTTCTAAAATTGGCACACAAAAAAGCAATTGGAAATAAGAAACTATAAAAGAATTCAGTTTTATCAATAAAAAATATTAATTAAATAATTTTTTTATTGCTTACAATTTTTACTGGACTTTTACAAATTTAAGTAAAACATATTTTGAAAAGTGTTGAGGCTTTCCTTTAATATATTAATTAAAATAATTCTATAAATTTAAGAAAAAAATGTTATACAAACATATTGATGAATAAATAAAATTATATTCAATAAAAAAAACAAAAGAATAACTAAATTAAATAAGCAGATAATATCCTAAATTTGTTTCTAATAAATTAAAATTAATGAATTATAAATGCAACCTCACCTTGAACAAGTAACTTGTGCATTTGTGATGAATTTAATGATGAGTTACTTTGATGAATGAGAGTGTCATCTAGAAAAAGCATTTCACATATTAAATTTGGATGCTGTTAACTACTTACGCAGATATTTAATGTTTATAACTGATACACTTGAGTTAATACTAGTAGTTCTCGGAACAATACACCTCACGACAAAAAAAACATGCATCAATATTAATTACTTTGAGAAACATTACTGCCAAGTTTGAAGAAAAAAATTAAACTGTATAGTAAACAAATTTACAAAGAAACAGATGACGTGCCGAAAGGTCGAGTTAAAACAGGTACAGAAGTGAGATTTTTTTTTCATTTCAAATTTACTACTTTATTTTTTGTACGCTATTTTGAAGGTTACTATCAGTTTATGAAAATTTGGAAAAAAATAAACGTCAACAAAATTTAATTTGGGAAAAACAACAAAATCTAACTTCAGTAATGACAAATAAGCATAAGGAAGACCTGGAAAAAATTTCAGAAGAATAGTTAATGTCGGTTTTGAGGAAAGATACCAAAGAGTTAAAAAAACTTAAGAAAAAAAAGCAGTTAAATGTAAAATCATAATTTACTTGAAAGATATCACATCTATAACCTCATTTTTCTGGATAACCCTCTTTTCTTTAAATTTTAACTTTTTGGATTTTTTTTTTTTAATTGTTCACCAAAGGCATATTTGGAGTTTAAAACTCAATTGAAGCAAGTGCAACACACTGGTAAAACAACAATAAACAAAACTACCCAAATACAGTAATTTACAGTTATTAAAAACTTAATATAAAAGTAAAAACTTAATTAAAATTTAAAAAATAAATAAAAGGAGTTTTGTTGACAGCAGGTGCATAAGCAATGAGTGTTGTTCATACGATATTTAATTATTTTTCTAAACTTCTAACTAGGCCAAATACTTCTCTCTCTTCTTACATCATTCTAAAGCTTTTGAAACAAAGTATATAAAAGAACTTAATATATCAACTGTGAGTGTTATAGTTTTGAGTCTTAACTACTTCCCTTTATTACAAGAATGTTTTATTAATATTTTGTCACAGACAAAAGTTTAATACATCAAACATCATATGACAAATATTTTTCTATGCACTACTTCTACAAAATTTGATAATTGAAAACTATTATATTTAGAAAGTAAAGGTATTCTTATTACTATTAATAAAACTATTAATAAAACTATGGTCGGTAGATGAGTTTGCAGATGTAGATGCAGCAACATTGTTCGAGCTCGAATGGTTGGATGAACCTGCAAGTTTTCTAACAGAGGAACTGCTTCGGGAAACTGCACTGGACCGAGTGAGGATGTGACGATCAAAGATGGCGCTCACTCGACCTGAAACGGAAAAATTTACTTTTCTGTACAAAGGCAACAATAATTCTTTTAATTAATTTAGAAATGTGTTATAACTTTTATGTTTAACGGACTATTAACAACAGAACATTTGAATTAAAGAAAATTTACTTAGCTGTTTTCTGTAATTTTCAACAAAATCTATGCAACAATAGTTGTAGCTAATTTAGAAATCCAACATTAACTTATCTGTTCAACAGACTACTAACAACTCATGCAGAATTTTAACCAAATTTGTATGGCTTTATTGTCAAGGTGAGGAAACTAAAAAAAAAATTCTTAATTAACTCAATATGATTTAAAATATGGTATGGGAACTGTTCAACTTGTTAAACAAGTACAACCAGCACACCATAAAAGCGATATTCTGCAAAATTATTCACTCAAAGATTTTAAAATTCAAAATTATAATTTAAAGAAACTGCTATAATTAACTATACACTATAAAAATAGGCTGAATGATTCGAAAATTCGCCAGGTCTTAACCAAATTTTAGCTCTTCAACAACCATTTTGAGAGATGTGTTTTTCTTTTGGATCTATCTGGTTCTGCAACAAGGCTATGAGATGTAGCTCGATTACTGTGCTGCAATTGGTGTGCAGTAGCTCATCTGCATCCTGATTGTTCTGCTTTTGAAACTGATTTATTTACTATACTTTAATTTTAGAATGCCCTTACACTTAAGATAAAAAACACTTCAAATAAAAACATTGAAAACAAAACAATTAAAACTACAAAGGACTGGACATGTTTCAAAAACAAAAACCATCAGCGGAAAAATGTCTTTACATTATTTTTTATTATTATTATTTACTTTTAGAATATTTTAACAAGTCATATCCAAGCCAAAAATATGCTGTACAAATTATTTATTAGAGTAGTTTAGCATATTTTGAAAAATTTGATATGTCAATCAGAAGATTTTAGTTCGAAAACAATAAGAGTTGTAAATTCTTAAAATGGAAACCAATTTGTTGCTGTCCAATCACTATAAATTCATCTCAGTCTGTATAAGTGATGACAATTTCATCTTTTAAATAGTGCAAAGCTGAAACATGAAATGTTCTTTTCAAAATTTCGATCATAACAATATTTTTAACAATTGTTTCAAAAATTGGAATATTTAAAATAAAAAATTGCCAGCATCTTACCTTCCGTACCTTCGTCTTCTCCCTCAGAATCAGATAAAGCGTTCAAGGGCATCCTTAATAAGCTTCTTCCAGGCATGCTGAGAGACAATAGTGGATTGGTTGGTAAATGGGACATTGTAAAGACGGGATATATATACGGGTTGTTAGGGGAGAAAAAGAATATGATTCAAAATATAGTTTGAAATAATTGTATAGTTGCCAATGCTTCAGTTGGTAGCCTCAGGGTTCCCACTCTTTTTTCATAATAAAAAATAAGGACTTTTTAAGCACTTTCTAAGGACAAAAAAAAAGTTTTTAAGGACCCTTTGTTATTGCGATTTTTCTGTAGGTAGAAAAATTTTAAAGACAAATTGAAGCAGTCAATGTTTATATTGACTTACAAAAGACGTCCAATGCAATGTTTGAAGATATGTCAACATACATCATCATATAAAATTAGCTTAAGAATTAATAATAAAAAAATTAGGACTTTGCTATCAGAGGGTTTAAAGCTGCATCTATGTAAAAGATATAAATTTTAATTTAACAAGTTTTAACAGAAAATAACACAAACACATTGATTTGCAAATGATTATATTTAAATTTGTTATTGGCAGTTTCTACAGAAAACTTAGTTGATATCTTTCTTTTTGCCAGGAATAGTTTTTTTCCTATATCCTATCTTTTATCACAGACTTTTTTTTTTATTTCCTTACGCAAACTATTAGCTTTTATAAATAAAGAAATGTCATTGACAATTTATGCCTCGTTAGTTAATTTTTCTGCTGTGTTTTCTAACGTTAAAATTTCTCTTTCCAGGCATATTTTCTTTGACTGCAAGTTATTTACTTCTTCCATTTGGAGTTTGTTTCTTTTGCACTATGAAATTTTTAAGTTATTACGAAGTTCTTCCATATGCATAACTTTTTCTGTCTAGAGTTATAAACAAATTTTGTCATGTCTTTTGAAATTACAGTTTGTGTATTTCATTTGAACTGTTTGTGTTCTGAAAAATTAGTCTTTATGCTATGTAGGATTCTCCTTTAAGATTCTCCACTTCTAATGATTTATTAATACTCAGCAGCGACCATGAGATAAAATTATTATGATTTTTACATATCTCAATAATTTATTTTTGGATTCGTGAACAGAAATAAAGTCGTTCAAAAAAGAATCCAATCAAATAGTTTTAGGATCAAAATTCGGAAATAACGAAGTAGATTTTATAACTGTGTCTTGTAAATAATCTTTTAATAGAAATAAGATGTCATAAACAATTATTTTCGAAAAATGTAACGCAATTTTGTTAAGTTGGTAGACTCAGGGGTGGTACTTCCTAGGAGTAAAAACCCTCAGTCTCTTTTGCTGTTTATATTTGTTTTATACAATAAATCAAAACTGTTAGGCTTTAAATGAGACTATTTAAAAGCAGTTAAAACCAGATACACGACGAAATTATAGTTATAATCATCTCTTCTATAGAGTGATATCATCCCCGTTTGACGAAGATCGCAAATATTTCTACATGTTGAAGATGCTAAACTTTTGTGAAATTATCTGTTTTTTTAGATTGAGCATCGATTCTTCATGAAACAAACGAACTAAGATTTTCCAATGACAAAATGTCTTTTAATAATGAAATAAAAAAATCAGACAAACCTCAAAAGTTATTACCTTAAATTTTTTTATAAATGTTACTTTACAAAATGTGCTTAAAATTGAAATGTTGACGAAATTTGTAATCAAAACAAAATCTAGAATTCTGCATTCCTAAGTTTTTAATACCCCTTTAATTCCAGGTTATGTCCGAAAAAGTACAACCTTTTGGTAATGCAAAGCAAATCACGATAAAATTGAAAATACTGAAAAATAAGTATTTATATTTATCAGATGCTAAAGAATTGTAAGCATTTCAAAGACGATCGCAAAAGAGGGCATTTAGTGATTACTTCCATTTGAAGAAGATCGCAAATATTCCTACATGTTAAAGATGCTGTATTCTTTTGAAATATCCTTTTTACAAGATTGAGCATCGATTCCACATACTTTTGTCATAAAGCAAACAACCCGATTTTCCAATGATGTTATGGTAATGAAATGCCCTTGTCTAAAAAATTGGACATCAGGAATAAGTCCTTTTATTCTGACACACAATCCTTATACATTCATGCGTTTCTCTGCCTTCCATATTGCATAATTATACTCCCCGTACAACAGATAAAAGCGTGCCATTCGTACCTTACATACACTATTTAAACTTTAGAAAATGTGCTTAAATTTTCTCCCATTTCCTCTTCATGAGGCAGCCGTAACTTCGTTAAGTGCCATACAAACTCAAACATGCACAAAGACTTGGAGTATGAAGGCTCATTTGAAGCACGTGTTTAACGAGGATATAAAACAAAATTGGTGGAGAATCACACATAAATGTGGTTTTGTAGCAAGTTGGCGCAGGATACCACTTTTGGAGCAGAATTAGAATCCCTTTTTGCGCATTTGCGCTGCAAACAGGAAATCGCAGTTGCTCAAGGCAAGACCTTGAGACCTGATCCCTCTCAAAACCCCACACTTGGCAAAAATATAACCGATTTGTCCGATATTCATCGTTCAATAAAATTCTGTAGGGCCGAAAAGAGACATTTAGCACTTGTTTGGAGATAATGTAGGAATTGACAATTCAAAAATTCCAACTTCGTCGCGAAGGAAAAATTAAGGAGTTTTTAAGGACTCTTGATAAAAAATAAGGACTTTAAAGGGCTCTTAAAAATGAAAAACAAAAATAAGGAGTTCTTAAGGACTTTTAAGCACCCATGGGAACCCTGAGCCATGCAGAACTGGCATCGGACTATCAGAATTTGGCATTAAATCACAATTTAAATCAATTGATTTTCTTAGGTCGTCTGCGAAGTAGCATACGAAAGTAAGCCAATTTTCTAATACAAGTTATTTCCATTAATGGGAAAACTTTCTTTTAAAAATAACCTGGAAAATGGAACCATGAAAAGTTTTTTAAATTTTGCGACAGTTTAAACTACCAGTAACTATTACAATTATTACCTTTCTAATCATCACCAAACGAATCTTCCGAGACAAGGAAGCTACGTTGAACGAACAATGAAGAAATAGGTGTGGATGTTTTTAAACTTCTTCCATTCTGTTCATTCTACAAAAACAAAATATAAAATACTAGGCTTTTACTTAAACTAAAACATTAAGTATAAAAATATTAAGTATTTTTGAAAACATGAAAAGTACACTTTATACAGATCCTAATGGTTAGGACCAGTAGTAAATTTTTAAAGAGGGCAAACAGATTATAAAAATAAAATTAAGCCTCAAATAGTATAGTGGGTGTCAGATACAACCCAATGGTTCATTTTCCATCTCCCTCACCGTGCGACAACTTGTTTTCGAGTTCCTAAAGTATGTTTTACAAACTTCTAAGGTATATAACTAAATTATATAATAAAACTTATATACTATACAACATTTTGTCTCAATTATACATATTTTGTCACAATACACTGTCGTATCAAACCGCCATACCATTTGAGGGTTAAAAAAATAATTTTATATTAAAACAATTATTTTAAATCTAGTTAAATACATTTAATTCTTTACGAGCTGAGATATCCTAATTTGCTAAGGACCAGGTAATGCATATAATAACAGTATAGTTAATACATAGTTTTCCTTCTATATATAAACATGAACCTTTGCCCATCTTCTAAAAAAATATGTTTCACACTTGCATTAAATCATGTCCAATAAGAAGTAAAAGAACAACAAATAATGAACACAGAGTGTATAAATTGCAACTTCATACATGTCGGTGCACAAGTAACAGGGGCGGCTTAAGGGCAGGGCAAACGGGGCAATTGCCCAGGGCGCCGCCCTCCTCGAAGGGCGCCAAATTTAGTTGTTTTTTTCATTTTTAAAATATATATTTTTTAATATCTATTTTAATCAACACAACTGAATAACAAATTTATTGGAAAAAACATTTTGTTATTACAATTTACAACTGACTATAGTAATGTTTTTCAAAACCTTTTCCGTTTAGTCTTCGAAGTAAATAAGCGAATTTTCCCCAACTCCAGAAGCAACTGTGTGTGTAAATCTCAGAAGTGGGAATGGATTAGTAGCTTACCTGGTCAACCTAACGGCTTTCAACATTATATTTTTTATAATATTTAATATTAGGAGAAAGTTTGCTAATTGAAATCACGCTATTTTCTTGTTTACTACTGGTTTTAAATTTGACTGCACTAATCTGACATGAAGTGAGTTCTAAAGTACCTAATATTATTACTTCGAAATTGCAGACGAAAGAGAGCAAAAGGGGGCCGCTCGGAAAATTTTGCCAAAAATGAAAAAATATATCAGCAAAAACAAAATGTGAGCAAAAAAAAATTCATAGAGAAAGATTGACTAATTTTTTTAAAATTTAAATTATGATGTAGCATGTTTAGTTCTTGCTTCTTGATGGTTGGTAAAAATTACGTCGCACAAGAGCTGCACAATGGGCTATTAGCGGCTGTTCGGGAACTATCTGGAAGTAAATACCTTTGAACACTACCTCGTATTTTTGAGCCATGGTCAAATGACAAGTGGGGGGTCAAACTTTGGCATAATCTGGCCTGTAGCTTCAGTTTTAATTGACGGGTCATTTGAGTGCCTGTGTGAAGTGAAGATAACGACAAATTCTACTATTCCATTAGACTAGTTGACAGTTTAAAACATTGCCCATTTATGTAACAAATGTGTGGAGTGGAAAGTGACGATTTGACGAAGACAGCTAAGATTTTACTATGAAACGAACATATCACATTAAAGTTCAACTACGGGAAAGCAAAACTAAACAGGTTGAAAGAACAGTTCTAAACGAAAAAAATGATTCCAAGAAGTATAAACTTATGACAAGTGAGGAGAGATCTAGAGCTTATCGAAAACACAAGAAGGAGCAAGTCGAGAAGGCACGTGTACAAAGTATCACTAACCAAACCTTACATTTCAGTAGGGACTGTGTCTACCCAATTTCCTCAAAAAACACTAAATAAACACATTTTATTAAAAAAAAAAATATCGAAGGACATCAAAATATGCAGAAATTTCCACTACAACTATGAAACTTCGATTTGCAAACAAGATTTTGTTTTCTCTACTTTTAATATAGAGTAATACAAAGCAATAAATAATATTGCAATGGAATTTTTAATTTTATATATAAAACCCTTCTCAAACCCTTTATAAAACTCAAACCCTTCAGTTTAAAAAAATATTAAATTTTCCAAAATATTAGAACATAATCTGAATTTTAAAACTTCATTTTGATAAATTAATATTATTTATTGTGTTTCGTGTTAATTAATCAAGTAGATTATCTTAAACTAATTAGTTTTGTTGCTGAATTTGTTCACATATCAACACATTTTACAGTATTATGAACAGAAAAGTGTTTAAATTTTTGTGTCCGATTATTGTACAAAAGCAGTCAGCTCGCTCTTAAAATGTATAACGATGATGCTAAAGTACCCCTATAAAATATTTTGCAAGCTCACTGTTTAAATAAAAACTTTACTTTATTTCACAAATTTTAAGTTTACGCCTTTTCTATTTATTATTGAATACAGTAGAAGTTTAAGATCAGAAAATATGTCTGTTTAAATCTAAAGTAGATACCCAGACTTTCGAAAACTTTCCGTAACCTCGGAAGTAATTTGACCTCTAAGTGTCAGAGGCTCCAAGAACGACCAGTAGCCGCAAGTTTCCCCCCCCCCATCCCCTCCCGCATGTCAGATACATTTCAAATTTATAGCGCAGACACAGAAGATCCTCACCCCTAAAGTCCCTTACGGGAATGTTGTGGGATGGTCCTGGTGGGAGTGGGGGAGAATTTATATTTCCTGTCCTGTTACTGAGTAATACTTTCTTTCCTCCGTGAGTAATACGAACCAAAACTAAAGGGGGGCTTTGTGGCAGGGGCGAATGAAAACGGCGGGAAAAAGTTCCTATCCCCCAGCCCCCCGCACTCAAAAAGCGCCCTCCCCAAAAAACAACGTTGTGTGTAGAATCCCCCCCCCTCCCCCCATAAAAGTGACTTGCAGCATTATCTCCAAGGTCAACTGTTCTGCAATTCCATGGTCTTATGGCATGCCCTGGGCCAAGTAATGGTCATTATTCGCTGTGCTGTGTCGGCTCTCTCACTCCTTTGCCTCATCCAAAGTAACCCGCAGACATTTCGATTAGCCCATAAGCTTTTTTAGGGGTGAGCTACTATGTTGCACATTTAAGACTGTAAGTATGACTTTAGCCTCTAGTAGTTTGATGATTTTAAGGAAAGCCTGTTTATGTATTTAACAATAACCGTTTTGATTATTTTTTATTGGCTTAATTACTTAAGCAAATTTCGGATAATGTCTTGGTGCTTTATAATAACAAATATTACTGAATAGTTAAAAATAATTATTATACGTTTTTTTAAAAAAAAATTTAATATTAAATACCTTTAGGCTTCATAACATTTTACAATGATTATAAGAACGTTCTTATTAAATTTTGATTAAAAAATTAAAATATTAAAACAAAAAATTCGTTACAGATGAGAGAGTATTACTATCTGAGATGTGAGTATATTTGGACGTGATTAAGTCTTTAAAATCTATTCAGGACGTCAAAGTGGTAATTGGCAAAAACTAGCTCGACACAAAAAGTTTGGATATTTCAAAACCCCATAATTCCAGCCATTATGGGGATAAGAAACCTACCATCATTTTAGAGGACGGTGAGCCACGTTGGTCATTATTCTACTAGCCCGTCGGGCCTTTGTATTGCAATAAATGAATCCCATTTCGAGCATACGCTGGCTTGTTTAATCATTGTAACGTTAGTTCTAATCACGGGTCGTGTCAAGTGCTTGCTTAAATTGAAGAGAATGACGAGTTATAAAATTGAAGACGTGTGTGAAAGAACCACACAGCTCCAGTTTTCAAAATTGTTCGGGACAGATTAATAACACTGCACGTTTCTTGCAGCTATATGATACAAAAGTCCATTTCCTTTATGTATAGCCATTACCTAGAGCTGTCTGGTTCTTGCACCCAATCGATAGAGAATCTTTTTCTTTATAAAAATAAATGAAAAATTTTAAATCAGAAATAATTGGAGCTGTTTGGTTCTGGCACCCACGTATACAAATATGTATACTGTATAGGTATAGCGATAAAACGTAGGGATGTGACGCATAGTGATTTGGCCGAATGAATATACCGAATATTTGGCAGCCGAATAACAACTTCCTTTAAAATTCTTTATACAGGTAAACAACCCAAGTACCTGAAGTAAAAGCTTAGGACGCAAAATTCGTTAGGACAAAATTAGGATGGGAAAAAACATTCAATGAACAAAAAATGTTATGTGTAATAACTTAGCATTATTGTATAATAACGTAACATTATTATTCTAGATTTTCAGGTCTATTAAATTTGCAACAAAAAAATTTTAATGTGATATTTTGGGGATTGGAAGGGGGATAATTTTTCGAAGGGCGTCAAAATAATTTTTGCCCATGTGAAAAATCTACCTCGAGCCGCCCCTGACAAGTAAGATGTAATGAACAACAGTAGAAACACATTATATAACGAACTAGTAGGTATGAATGCGCCAAACAGATATTTAGTCTAATATTTGCTCGACTTTGAGGCCAAATACCGAATATTCGGCCACCGAATAACAACTTCGTTCTAGTAAGAGCAAGCGTAGCATTTAAATATATCGCCATTTAAAGAATAGCAATTTGGAAATATTTCAAAATTACATTTTCAATAGCATCGCACAGTACAGCTCCGACCGTTTCAAAATCAATATGAATAAGAACAGTTTATTTAAAGAACTGTATCAGTTCTTTAAATAAACAGAAGATCTTTTTATAAAAAAAAAATAACTGCCAGATATCCAGCAAAATTCAGTTCGGATATCTGGTATGTAATGTGCGCCGGATATCCGATAAAACCAACAACTGGTTCATCCCTATTTTTCATAGTGATTGATAAGCATTTTACTACATAAAACTTCTTTTTTTTTTAATGTTGGCTTAAGGGTGGTTGGTTAACATAGAGTTCCGATAATCAAGGTTCTACTGTACACTAAAAAAATGTGGTAATCTTATTCTTCTCAAATACAATTTTTTAAATGTGCAAACTACAAAAGATTTACTTACTTCCAGGTGCTTATATAGCTGTTCTTTCAGGATTGAAATTGTTTTTGTGGACTTAAGAGAAATCTGCTTTAAAGATGTCTCCAAAAGGGATTCAAGTTGGAACAAACTTTTAGAATTGGTAATCTCAGTTTTTTCCCCAGTAGACTTTCTTAAAGATGTTCTAAAAAGTTAAAAGTATAAATGCAATCAAGTTACAGTTTAAACATTAATTAAAAAACAAACAATTAAATTAAAAATATATTTTTGTTTAAAGAACAATCTTTGTTAATTGTAATGTGAGTGCAGAAGGGTAATTAGTACAGTTAATGTAACTTTTATGGACATTGGGCTATTAAATAAGGTTCAGGAAATATCCCAAAGAAAAGACTCAAAGAAAGACCTCATAATTTTGAACCATGATCAGATGTCAAGGACCTCCCTCTCCCCTCCTCTACTTTTCAATGTTTGGTTTGAAAACAAGGATCAAATTTGCAATCTTCCAATTCCTAGTACTCCATCTTTCCGTCGATAAGGATTTAACTCGCAAACCCCTGTATTTTTTATTCTTTTAAACTCTTTGCAAGAACATTTTTGACACTTGTGTTCTTTCTCTGGAACAATTATTCCTCTTTCTGATCTTTTTCCCCAAATATTTTATGTCCATTATAAAGGGAAAAAATCATAATCAGTTTTGGGAAAAAAGATCGATGTTTTGTAAAAATGGGAGATCATGCTGCAGTTGTTTACTTTATAGAACATGAAACCAAAAAAAGAGATTGCTGAGAAGAGACAGCGGAGCGCAAAGGCCTATATAATATTGTTGGTTAGTTGAATTAACATTGCACTATAGGCTATTATTAACAGTTAAAGATGCATCTCAAAGAAAAGACCCAAGAATACTGCTTTGTAAATTTGAATCATGTTCAGCCGACGAGGACTACACCGGAACTGCAAACTACGTAACCCAACATAAGCACGATGACATTTGATCACGACTGACTTAATATGCCTCGGTTCCTCTACATGGTCGATATATTTTTAGTGAACTAAACTGGCAACCCTTCGATTACCGGATTTCTATACACACCTGCTACTTGGTTGTTGATGTCATGCTGACTTCGCAGTGGATGTGTATTTTAATAGTAAATATTTTTGGAAGATGAAGGCAAATGCGACGTCATTGATTTTTGTATGAATGCTTAATTGCAGGAGAAGTCTTGTTCCTGCCTGAAGTGTGGAAAAGGCATGGAGCCGATTCAGATGACTTTTGACATAACCGACGGCTCGGAGAATTGCCTGTAAGCACCGTAATCAACTGCTTGAAGAGGGCAATAGATTTGATTCTGAGTAGTCGGAGGCCGGAGCCAAACTTCTGCCTGAAAGAATTATCAAGGTACGAGTCTGTGACATTATTACACAGTATGTGTGTGCGCTTATGACTTTTGATTTTGTCATATCTTTATTAATTGCATAATTGTCGAAATCGGTCGCCAATAGCTCGTTATGCAGTGAGATGTTATTTAATCAACCAACAAGCCATTATGTTTACCATTTTGACTTGGCGAAAAACACATAATTTTGGCCTCGACTCCAATTTTCCAGAATCAGGCCATGGGACCACTGCAAACTATGAATTTACCAATACACCTTAAAAGCTCCAATAAGAGAAATAACTTTTCTTATCTTCCCCAAACCTACAACAAGGACCTAAAGCCTATTCAAAGAGGGTGATCTACTATTATTCATTCTTTAGACATGTAATATTAAAGAAGGAAAGTACAAACAGGCAAACAATTTAATATTAAAAAAAATAAGTGGACCAGATGGTCAATTTCTTTCATCTTTAAGTGTAAATGACCCGTCTTTTTTCTCTATGTAGGCCAAACATTACATACCATTATCTGAACAGATTTTCAATTAATCAAGTTGTAAATAGCCAAAAAAATATATATAATCCAACCTATTGATCTCGTTATTTGAATTTTTAAACACAGTAAAAGTAGTTAACTCCTCCAAAATAAAATATTTCAGTCCATCGGGAAAACTATTGACCAACTCTATAGCTTGTCAGCCAATGTATTTAAGAAGGTAATTGTCAACATTTGACTTAATAGAAATTATTATTGGCAATGAAAATAGAATTCACTTTAGAAAAAAAAACAGAAAAATCCATATTTTCAGAAAAAAAACTTTTTTTTTGTATGAGGACCCTTTAATGAAAGTGCAAAGTCCTCCGATTTTTTTTAATCAATTAAAAAGTTGGGGAAATTGCAAAAAAGGCCTCTTTTTACCAAAATTGTTATAAAAAAATTACGATGATTGAAAACTGATAACCGACTTATTGTGAAACTGAAATAAAACTAAAGAATGACCAATACAAATATTAAAAATTGCTATAAGACACAAAATTTTAATCTTTAAAAACTTGTTATATTTGAATAAATGGATTATAATAATCAAATTTTTAATTAAAAACTTAATTTTAACTTATCAACTTAATTTTTACTGAAAAAAACATGTTAAATTAAGAAAAGTGCTATTTGCATGCTTGTAAAACATATTACAAAATTACTTGCACATGCATTGTAAAACATATTTATTTTGCTATTGCACAGGGTTGCCAATTACAACTGAAATCATATTTGACAACATTAATTTTGACGCCATAGTAGAGTGCCCTCTTATACTTTCCTTTAATCCTGAATTTTTTACATATTAATATTGAAGCCTAAAAAAATGAAGGGCCTGTAAAACACAACCTAGAAAGTCGGGAAATAAGCATTTTTACAAATTTATACTTTTATATAGAAAATGTCATTGGTGACAGAAAGAATATGATGGGACACATTCATTTAAATATTTACAATTACGGGACTTTTCCAGAATTTTTTTTTAATTTTTAATTTTCTCTGACTTTTTAGGATATTTTCATTTTCCTTTACAATAAAAGGTCCATTATTTTTTATCATTTATGATTTAACTTACAGTTATTTTATTGAAAACTTCTTTAATTTTTCAAACTTACTACCAAAACTTAAAAATCAAAAATACATAAAATATTTGAAAGTTCTGAATTGATATTATTAATGCCCTAATAAAATTGACGAAGTAAGATTTAGTTCCACCGAGTGAAGAAACAAGATTTTCCGGTGAATCGCTTAAGTCAGTATGCACAAACATAAAAAAAAACTTCCTCTTATACTTTAAATTATTTAACAATGCCAAAACTATGTTAAATGCACAAAATGTGTGACATATATGTTAAACAATTCCACAGCAATTTTGGATTTAACCATGTTAATAAAATTTAACCCGCATATGTGACATGCATTATATTAGTATTGCAAAGCAGTTTAAAATGAAGTAGGTTACTTTAACGTTAGCCACAACCATAGCATCGGAGCACCCCGACTGATATACGCATGCAAAAGAATACCTTTTCTTTTGTGAATTTTGTGTTCGCACGTCATCGCTAACTAATGATGTATGGGAGTGTCCGTGTGAACAGGCACTTCTTAAAATCATGGAGCAACACGATTCAGTTGAACATTTGTTTACATTCTCAATGCGGCACGGAGTTTTCATTTTATTCGCATACAAACAAATATAGTTAAGTAAAAAATACGCACTCTTTCACAACAATGGCAGCGTGTAAATCGGAAACAATCGCCACCCACACGATGTGACAAATCTATAAATATCAGTGAGTAAACCGTAAACTCAAATTCAAACCAATTATTCAAACAGACAGGAAGAGCAGGAAGAAAAGAAAACTTACCCGAAAACGAGATCAACGGATTGTTTACTAGTGAAAATTACAGTTACAGAAAAGTCCATATAAGTTATGATCACAGTGTAGGGGTTAAGAGAGTGGAGAACGATTTGAAGTGTTGTACTCGTTATCTGACTTTGATTTAAAATTACGAAGCAGTATTCGTAAAGCTAAGAGGAAGTACAATAACAAAGTGCAATATATGCTTCGTATTTTTGAATCACATTTTCAAATTAAAAGAAATTGAGTTTGATACACGTTTTTTTTGTTCTCATGCGTCCTTCCAAATGTTATCACCCGCAAATCTCGACCTTATACAATCAACATGCAGTTATAAAAGGTTTAAAAAAGTTTTTTTTAGTTAGTTAACCTACGAAAACATATGAAAAGTTAGACGAGATACTTTATTAAGAAACTATTACAGTTTTAATAATACTGCATCACATATAAAAGTTATAAACATATAATAAGATACAATAAAGATGAATATTTTCAATGATTAATATATATATATATATATATATATATATATATATATATATATATATATATATATATATATATATATATATATATATACAGTTGCATATATTTACCATAATGAAACACAGAAGTTGTACAAATTGTGTAAATTTAAATTATGCACAAAATAAAACAAGTAACGAAATACCAAAAGAAAATAATAATTGATGTAAAAATTAATTACCGAAAAAAAATATTTTTTATTTCTTGCCAAAAAATATAAGGTAAGAAGGGGGAAGGAGATGAGTCTTAAAACTCGATTTTTGACGTTCAAAGTCCATTTTTTTTAGGGGAAAAAAATGTAAATTACAATTGTTTTACCAAAACGTTCACTTATTTATTGGAAACACAATCGTACATTTTTCATTTAATTCTGAGGTTTATATAAATACTAGCTGAAATACCCGTTCTACGCACGGGAAGGAGTTAAGTTACAAAATTGATACAAATACAATGTTATAGTGAAATAAATAATATTCTTAATGTGTCACCCATCAGGGGGAACCACGGTGTTAAAAGTTCTAATTTGTAGCGAAATTTTATTTGCAAGAACTGGAAAGATGGATAATATGGAGAAGTTGGCTGTATAATAACGTGAATATACATGCGTTACTCCCGTTGATTAACATCCATATTTTAACCTTTAGTACATTCAAAAGATTTAAAGAGGAACACTCTTATAATTGTTAATAATAATTATCTCCGAAAAACTTTTATTAGACCCCTATGTCAACATTTGTCGTTAAGTTTCACAAATTGGCAAGAATATAAAAAGAAAAAAAGAAAACGATTTTAAAAAGTTCACTTGCCAAATATTTTTTCTTTTGTATGGTAAACCTTATCAATATCCGAAGGGAAAAGGTAAGGGGGAGGGGGGGGGGGCAGGAAAGGATGAAATGGTTCCCCAGCACTTATTTCGGATTTTGCCCTCGCACTTTTTTAATATTGAACTTTTTAAAATAAAAAATTATAAAAGTCAAATTTTTTACTGCATTGCCGAACTAAATTTTTTTAAAAAATTTTTTAAAACCATGTCCAATACAGAGTACTACAGACGATGGACGCAAACCTATTCCCCCCCCCCTGGCACTTGTACCACGTGGGAGAGGAGTCCACGACAACATATTTCGATTCCGCCTACATAACTCTTCGTATAGGCATACCATCATATAAAGAAAGGTAGGCCGCATAGACCAAGCCAATTATTAACCCATTCCGCCCGCTGACCTTTGTACTCCGTGAAGGAAATGTCGCCTTTAACAGCAGACGATTTCGTTCCCAATACTCCCAAATGTCACCCTTGGTGACAGGCAGTATACGCTTTCACCCCAATAATTCTACGAGAAATCAGCCTTCGTGGATAAATTAGATAACATTGAGTAGGGAAAGGCAGGCCGCGTCAACCAGATTGACCATTTATACAGTCTCCCTCTGACCTTCCTACCACGTGGGGTTCAAAGTATTAATGAACCAATTATTATGGTACAGTGTGGCCCGATAGCTTACTTTTTCTATGTCAGATATAAGTAACAACTCTGTCAAATTTCATCTTCCTATATATACAGAAAATTAGAGAATTAGTGATGAGTCAGTGGATAAGTGGATCATTTTTTTACACAATTTCGTAATTTTTACATAATCGATCATATTTTAATCATTTGGTGAAATTTTTTATTAATTTGGTGAATTTGTTATTCATTTGGCGATATGTTTATTCATTTGGCGATATTTTTATGCCTTTGGCGACATTTTTTTATTTATTTGGCGACATTTAGTCATCAGCCAATCAGAATCCTCCTCTTAGGTTACGTAATATTAAAATATATATATATTTTTTTTTCAATCTTGAAATATTGCATTGTTACATGTTCTCCATGTTAATCCTATGGAGAATTTTTTTTTTTAAATCGTTATTTTGGCAGTTCGAGTTCGAATTTTTAAAAATCCTTTCTTAGTGCACCCTATAGCCCAAGATGAATCTGTGTTCCAAATTTCAGCACTCTAGGTCTTTTGGATCTGAAGATCTCGTGATCAATGAGTCAGGGGATTTGGCTTTTATATATAGTATATATATATATATATATTTAATAATTATTTTTTTAGGTAACCTATTACAATTCATAGATGGAGTAATTTGGTCACCAGTGATAACATAGATTTTTTCGTATAAAGACGCATTATAGATCAAAATTTCAAGTCAAATACAAAACTTGGATAAGTGAAATAGAATGAACAAGAACCTTCAACTTTTCATTGTATATTCGATTATTAACGAAGTGTTTTATAACAGTACATTTCTAAAAGCAAGTTGTAATGCGCCATTTTGAAGAAAAAAATTGAGTTTTTTTTTTATTTAATTATTATATATTCGAAATTATTTTATTCAAAAATCTATGTCGTATTTATGTTATTTTAACTTGTTAAGCAAATGATTTTTTTTATTTCATTTAAAACATTTTTTAATTTTGAATAAAACAAGTCACTGTGGCGTCTATTTGTTTTTCGAAATATGTTCTTTCGTCGACATTTTATTTGAAAAAAAAGAACAGGTATGTAAATTTATTATATTAACATATAAACAGTGGTTAATATATTGCAGTAACTCCTGTCATTTATCAAGTTTGAAATTCATAACTTTTTTTAAATTGATTGCACCTTTGCCGATTCGAAAACCCATTTTATTTCACTTTGCAAAACATTGATAAAAAAGCTAACTAAATTAGAAATTTTTCTAATTTTCCATCTTTTACTTTCAAACAAGATTCTGTTATTATCTAAAAAAGATCAAGTTGAGTGTTTAACTATACAAGGACTTACCTCACTTTTGTTAGTATGTTAATACTATAACTCAATATTGAAAGTTCGGGGGAAAAAATGCTTCAAATTTTGACGCTCAGATTTGCTGCAACGTTACGAAAGACCACTACTTAATTATTCGATTTAAAGGGTTAGAGAACCCTGGCTACATTGATTTCTATTTCATTTATAAGTTTAAAATTGATATATCCAAAATAGTTTTTTTTAAATGATCAAATTGACAGTGGTCCTTGTTGTTCCAAGCCACATAAATATTAAGTTGTTTGGTCGCCCCTCAGAAACGTAAAGTCATAAAGGCCCAACTTCTTCGATTTCATCACAATGTAAAAAATACAGAATTTAAGCAATACACGCGTGCAAAGGTCAGATGTCATGACCATCTACAGCATATCTATATTAAACCATGAAGTAGATGCGAAATATTATTAATACAGTATGGCACACATTTTTGAGGTCAATTTAATTTTTTAATTCAATATAGAACTTATACTTTTTAGTGTATGTAATAAATTGTATGTATTCCTTTTTCCCTGTTGCATTATTTTAGAACATGCTAAGTAATGTTACTATATCTCTGATGATCGGCTATCCCTGAATTTTACGTTATGATATCTCCAGTTTTTCAGCAACGCACATCATTTTTAAATTCATAAAATAACTTAATTTTTTTTTTGCGGTGGAGAGTATTATTTTAAAGTTAACTTAAAAAATAAACAAGATAAAAAAAATTTATTACAAAAAAAATTGTTAAAAATATAATTTAAACTGTATGCTAAAGAGAAATCAACTTCACTATTTCGTTTATCTACTAGCCGCTCGAAGAGTCGAAACTATTAGAATATTATTTCGTTAAAAGTCTAGAATATTCTCATAACAAACGAAAAACGTTTCTCATCAGTGCATTTTATGTCGTGTATAACTTAAATTTGTTTCCACTTTTAATAAAAAATGTATATCTTTTTCACCTCATCAATAAAAAAAAGTGCCCTCTTTTGATAGTACTCTCATTATTTTCACTTTTAAGAGTTATTGATTGGTGCTTTCAACAAGAATAACAGGCGTTTCCAGATGTAATAATGGTTAATTTTATTAGATCATTTTCATAGAATCCATTAACTCTAAAAGATCGCTGAGATTTATTTATCTTTAGAAATTGTGCCTGAGAGAAACCTTGTGTGGGAATAGTTTATAGAAAATCGTTTTAACATTGCAATTATATTTCTGTTCTCATAGGAAAAGACAAAAGATTGTTTTTCAAAAACTTTTTTTAATAACCATGTATATAAAAGCCAATAAACCATTAACATATGTGCTCTTTTTCAGGAAGTATCCAGAGACAATTTCTAGTTCACTTTCATGATTGACGCATTATTATAAGTTTCCTAATGCAAAATAATTTGTATAATTTTAACTTTCAACATTCGATGTCGTTTTGTTTTCGAAAAATACATTACGTTAAAGAAATGTTTACAATTAAACTGAGAAATTAAATAAAACAGCAGTGATGTTCTCCAATTGTAAAAATTCTTCACGAATTAAATGCCCTGCTTTTATCATTTCTGATACAAGGAAACATGAATTATTTAAAAACTTCAAACCAATTGAATATATGTTGATGTTATTTGGAGTCTATGTTTCACTCTCTCAAAAGCGTTCTTATTCTTTACAACGGATCTGTCTTAGGATTTGCAATTTTTCATGGAGAATATCCCTATTTTACCTCTTATTATCTATGGTATACAGTGCAATTTCCGATGGAAATGTATTTTACGTACATGTAGCTGACATACTCTTCTTAAATGTCTTGTTCTACTTCACGTCAAGAAGGATAACTCCGATTACTAAGTGCATTCAGGAAGCGATATCAGCTACAATTAAAAGATATAGCTTGGTACAAAAGATAATAATTAATTTTTTATGCATATTTGTTACTGTACAAACAATTTACAATATTATTAGAACATCAAAAGTACCTTTGATCTTTAACCAGCTGAAAATTAGGAGTACTTTTGGCTTTTTCGATCAAAATACTTCTTCTTTACCAATGACTCTTGCAGAAGAAATTTATTTCCATACCATCAACATCACCAGTTCTGCTGCATTTTATGCATTTCCTTCTCTTGTTACTGCAATGTGCTATATTGTGTATTTTCAACTGCATAACATGATGATTAATTGTCAACTGTACTTTAGAAATTTGTCGCTTAAACCGCCAACGGTCCCGCCAAGAAATTTTCTGTTGGTTTTGTCTAAGTCAGTGTCGATCGTAAAAAAGACAAACCATTTGTTATCTCCAATATTGTTTCTACTTATCTCTTTCTGGATGACTGGAATATTTTACAACTTGTCCAAGCTTCTCTATGGAAATAGGTTCAGAGATATCTATAGCAGCATATCAGCAATTTTAAATGTGCTAAACTATTCTGCCCAATTCGTCATTCTTGTTCTGTTGACGTCAGAGATTCCTTCTCTGATTTCGGATATAAAAACGTCCGTTCTTCAAGGCGAAATCCAAAGAAGTGCAGCTGCTGAGCGCCCAGCCATGACCAATGTCAACCTTCTGATATCTATATTGGAAAATTCCAAAGATGAAGTGACGGTTAACGCAATGGGAGTGTTGAAACTAGAAAAGAATATTATACTCGTTAGTTTGGGTGTTATAGTGACTTATGAAGTGCTGATAGTTCAAGTTTTGGAAAGAAACTAGTGATTTTGGATCGAGGACAGGTTCGTGGTATTTTGCTTGAAGGAACTTAATAAGACCATCGCATTGTGAGAGCGTCAGATAGTATAAAGACTAATCATAAACGAAGTAAAGCAGGCGACAAGATTCGACAGGATACATTTCGAATAGCTCCAGCATCATACTTTCTTTGATTAAGCTTACGGGGGTCATTTGTCATTTTAATTGGCAGATTCGACAACTCGACCTTGGAGATCATTTCGGTTTAGCTGTAGCGAGTATGTCTATGGAACGAAAGGTCCCGAGTTTAAACTTCACTAATTTGTACAGATGTGTGCTGGGTGAACTGTGGAGATTGTATAACTTGCAACACTACAAACATAAGACTATCTCCATTTTACCGCCGTAACTTCACTTGCGACATGCAAGCATCAACCGCTGCCCACTTGATAGCACTTCACTGGCTTCAATCATTCGTCCCCAGACCGATTCACTGTGAAGGAGGTATAAATAGCAGTCGCTTTAAAAAGAAGATGTCAATATTATATATATGGAACGAAAGGTTCAGATTTTTAACCTTATGTACACAGTCTTGCAAAATTAATGGATCAGGATTTATTTGCATCGGTGTCTAATTTTCTATCGATATTTTCATGTCAACAGTTTTATTTTCAGTTTACTGCACAGTAATTTTAATATTTTTTCCTAGTCATGCTATTTTATATATATATTTTTAATTGTAAAGATATAGCTTGTAAGTTATACCTCAACCCTTTGAAAATAAAATATTGTAAATTGAAGTATTTTTATGAATTTAAGTTCAATGTTTAAACCTTATACACAGTCTTGCAAAATTAATGGATCGGGATTTATTTGCATCGGTGTCTAATTTTCTATCGATATTTTCATGTCAACAGTTTTATTTTCAGTTTACTGCTCAGTAATTTTAATATTGTTTCCTAGTCATGCTATTTTATATATATATATATTTTAATTGTAAAGATATAGCTTGTAAGTTATACCTCAACCCTTTGAAATAAAAAAATATCGTAAAATGAAGTATTTTTATGAATTTAAAAATTGGGTGCATGACTAGAAAAACTGGAGATCCCTGGACGTATATATACTCCTTTGAGCGTCAGAGGGTTAAATCATTTTAACCCTTTGGGTACTGAATTATTTGAAGATTTTTATGCCCATGGGACGGATTTGGTGAGGTTCAATTGATCCCATTCTTGACCGACCCTACAACAAATTGTTTGCGATCAACGCTCACTGGCGGGGGTGCCCAAACATCAATGCATTCTTCTTAAATTCAGATGACGAGTCAGACTCGTCCACCGTAACTTCGCCCAAGTAAGCAGATGACGAGTCTCACTCGTCACCAAAGGGTTAATTGACTAATGTATGCTTATCATTCTCCTGTCACCTTCGAAATTAAATTTTGTGATAATTATATACTGTTTTAAACAGTAAAAATTTTGTCCGAATAGCATTTATTACTCTAAATAGTAATAAAAAAGTCCCCAATCTCCAAATAAATATTTTTTAATAACTTTTTTTTCCCTAAACATTTTTAGCCATAAAGTGCATGTTTAGAGAAAATGACCCATATACGTATTAGTTTCGGTGATTTTAAGTATTTTGGCGACCTAATGGGTTTGTACAAAGAAGTTTCCATGGCATTTAAACTTAATATGCACTCTTTAAACCCTTATCTATCAATTAAGCATAAAGTTATTTGCCATTACAATTAAAAACGGATGTTATTTAATTCAATATTTAAAAAAAAAATTCGATATGTTTAAAAACTTACTCACTTAACATTTTGTATGAAAGGGTGTGCAGAAGTCCCATTAGACAGAAAAGCGTTACACTTTAAATGCTAACGAAGAAGCAAATATGAATTACTTGATTTTAAAAGGAGATTTTTGTTGTTGTTTTCCTACGTAGAAGTCGAGTTTTAAAATTACATTATTCATATAGAGCAACATATAATTTAAGAAACTGTATAGTTTTATTGGATATTCAGCAATTGCTTCTTTTGGGAAATAGTTCGAAATGATTAGTTTGATGTCGATAAACAATTGCGATTCGAAAGAAAATGGAGTTTCCCCATGAGGAGAGGAGTAACAAATCAGAAATGTCCTCGATTGGTAAGAATTCTCTACGAATTAAGCGTTCATTTATCACTTTTGACACGAGTGAACGAACATCCAATATTCCAAGACTTCAAGTTTTTAAAATATATGTTTAGTTTTTTTTTTTTTTTACTCAGTATTCCAAAATAAAAGAAATTTCAAAAATATTATTTCTTTTTACAACAGATATGCCTTTCAATTTGAGGCCTCCGTGGCCGAGCGGTTAAAGGCTTCAGCTGCGAATGCGAAGATTCGTGGTTCGATACCAGGCGATGGTATCGAACCACGAATAGAATCACGGCGAGAAAAGTAAAAAGTAGTGATCTTGCGATCGGAGGGTTGCCAGCTTCGCTACAAAATACTAGAAAAGTCGTCCGGAACATCCGCAAAAATTAACGGCGTGTATACGGGACTGATGCACGATAAAGCTGATCGTGGTCCAAAGTCCCGACGTCTATTGAAGGCGTTAGGTGCCAGCTCAGGTGTTGCCCTCGTCATCTGACCATGGTTCTAAAATAACGAGGCATCGTTCCCGGGTCTTTCCTTCGAGATAGACCCCGAACCGTCGCCAATAGCCCACTGTGCAGCTCTAGTGCGACGTTAATTAACCAAACCAAACCAAACCCTTTCAATTTGTAATGTCTTATGGAGAATAAGTCTTTTACCAGTTATCATCTATGAGTATTTTCTTTAAAAAAATTTTACTTCAGGTTGTTTTCAATCTTAAATGAAACGAAAATAATGGGAGAATATGGTACTCAAAGTGGAAGATAACTATGCTTATAAGAACAAAATAACTTGCTGTTAACAACAATTTACTCAAATTATGTTATTTTCTAAATGTATGTAAATTCTACAAATCTACTCGTTAATTATATGTCAGATCTTGAATAATCAGACTTGTGTACAAGAAAAGTAAAATTATTAATATATTTGTAAGATTTTGATCTGATTATGTAAATTAACTTTAAAAAAAAAAATGGTTTTCACTTTCTAAGATCAAAATTCTAATTACTATATTTTCCGAAAACTCCCGACTTTATTTTATTGGTAAAAAACTAAACAAATACGATTCCGTTTAGAAAAAATAATTTTTATTAAGAACATAAGAAAGAGAATTTCAATAAGAATATAAGAAAGAGAATTTCAATAAGAATATAAGAAAGAGAATTTCAATAAGAAAGAGAATTTCAATAAGAATATAAGAAAGAGAATTTCAATAAGAATATAAGAAAGAGAATTTCAATAAGAATATAAGAAAGAATTTCAATAAGAATATAAGAATTGTTTGCTTCACTTTTTCCCCTATTGAAAATAGAAAGCAGGATAGTCACCTATTTCACTAATTATTTTTTTGTTGTTATTTTTCATATAAAAAAGATAGAGTTTGACTTCTTAACTTGGTATATTTTTGGGTAAACCAGGTATGTTTAGTTTAAATTAGTAAAACTAAAATTAGTTGTGATATATATCGAGATATATTTTCATTGAAACTGTCAACGGAAGCAGCTTCTAAATCAAACAACAAAGCCGGAATTTTGTGACTCGTATACTTTTAAATGCCATAACTAAACACCGAATGAAATACAGTGATTACAAATTGAAAAGGAAGTTCTTAAAAATACATATATATATTTTTTTTTTGAAGAGATCATATCAGAATCAGAATTTTTTTTCATTATTCATGAGTTTCCCAGATGCAAAACATGTTCTATCTGAAAATTCGACAAATGATTTCTTTAGTGACAATGGGTACCTCAGAATTTTGGCTTCTATTACAAAATATAATAAGATTCATCTTTTTTTAACTAATAAAAACACAAAACAAGTAGTCCGCAGAAGCTAAGGTAACTATATTCAGCGAACGTTAACACAAGTGTCAGCAATAGTTTGATTTCTGATGGGCTGGAAAATAATTTTTTTTTATTGTACATCTTGAATTCGGCAATTTTTTTTATTTAGGGTTAACCCTTATAAAGGGCTTGGAGACTTTAGCTCATTTTTGACATGATCAATTTTAAGATAAAAACTATTCTTATTGAACGTTGCGTTAATAATATTAAACTACAAATGCAACTTTAAAACTATACGTAATATAAATTTATAAATGTTAGATGTTTATGTCATGTTATATGTTTCCGGATATACATTTCCTTTCATCAGCAGAAATGAAAAGTCTGCGTGCGCAACGAAATGAAAATTGAAAGCTTTGCCAAAGAACAAAAACTATCTAAATCGGTTGGAGTTGACTATTGTCTGCCAACAAGATTAAGTTCGACTGGATATTTGGGTTTGCAAATTACATAGTTTAACTTACAAATTAAATAAATTTAATATGGTTTTAATTTGCAAACCAAAATCTCCAGTCGAACTGGACTTCCTGGAGTCTTTTCACATTTTTAGCAATATTGATTCGATTGTTAATGAAACTTTTGCTGTTCCGGTATTTCCCGCTTGTTGGTACTCAATAGTTAACTCCAACCGATTTAGATAGTTTTTGTTATTTGACAAAACTTTTAATTCTGGGTTTATTTTCATTTTGTCTTGCACAGACTTTTCGTTTCTTCTGTTGAAAGGAGATGCATCTCCAGAAACATGTCTAGAATTAATGTATTTTTATTTAGTTTTGACGTTGCATTAGTATTTTAATAAAGATCAATTTTGGTAGGACACCGACGAGATATAAATTAAAAATCGAATAGTGTATAAACGTAATTGTTTTATAATGATAAAACGCAGAAGTGATATTTCCTATTCTCTCACGACTGTGTTTTCTCTCTTTTATTGTGCTTCAGAATAATTCCTTTTATGATTTAACTTTTAGAAACTATGTTACATTTTAACTTGACAGTCGTATGTGATAATGTTTTATTTGTGCTCCTCAACCAGCGGCGGCCATATGGTGAGGGCGACGGACCGGGCATCCGGTGGGCGAAGGTATACGTGTAGCGATTTAGTAAATCGGATAGTTGTCAAATCGTTCTTTTCGCGCCAAAAAATATCCACCGTATAGACTAGGACTGGAGCACGTTAAATCCGATGTTATCCAAATGTCCTCATGACTACTAGTTTACATGAAGTACCAGTTAAGGTGTTGTCCTCGTCATCCGACCATGGTTCTAAAATACGAGTTCTCGGATCTTTCCTTCGGCATTGATCCCGAACTGCGCGACTTTAATACAACAAATAAACCAACCCTGCGCCCATCTCTTGCGAGCCCGCAATTTCAGCCATGTTATAGAAATATGCTTCTTTGACCTCAGCAGGTGGAACGCGAATCCACTCGGAAGGATGCACGATTTCGTGGTCTCTTCACGTGGAACTTTCAAGCAAAGATTAAATTCGTGAAAAGGACAACAAAATGCAGCCAGCGGTCCACCTCACGAGGTTGGAGATGCCCTCTAAACACCTGCCATAACTTTAAAAAAAAAAAAAAAAAAAAAAAAAAAAAAGTCGGTTCAGAGTATAGTTCCATTCAAGAATAGGGCACGCACTGCACGGAACGGAGAGATCCTTTTAAAATACATTTTTGATATCGAACTTTGTCTGATAACATCAGTCTTTGACTATCCCATTTCTAAAAGCGTAATGTTAGCCTTACCCCCTCCCCCCCACACGTCACTATAAATTTTTGCAGTTAATAAACAAGAAATGTCACGATTGGAGGTGGGGGAATTCATGAAGATGTGGTACTTGATGACAAGGGGGGAGGGGGTTATGAGAAGTGTGACATCACACACATCGCCTAAAACACTTTGCAAATCAACAGAAACACCAAATTAAAAAAAAAAAATAGAAAAATAAACCGTTTAGCTTAGGAATTGAATCGATATAGTTGCAGTCAGGGCCTGATTAACTAATAGGCCCATGAAGCCCAGGCTTACACTTTACATTTTGGGGGGGCCCTCAAATCACACATTTTATATAAATGTTTAACAGCCCTAACACAGTTTGCTACTGAATTTACCTTAAAAAAATTGCTTTACAAACTTTAATAAAAAAACTTGCTACTTATGTTAAATTTGTTCGAATATTGGAAGATAAACATACAGAATATTCATTACTTATAAATTTTTCATTACTTATATTTTGTTATATTATAATGTTGTAATTTAATGTCATTCAGGGCCAAGAATTTTAGCGCATATAACAGTTCAATTTGATGTTCTAGATTCTATTTTAGAGCAATGGGGCCCCCATTTAAAGGCGGGCTTCCCTTGCTTCAATGTCTTAATCGGGCCCTGGTTGCAGTTGAAAAATAGTTATAAAATAAAATTTCAAATACTATCTACTAGTGCTTTGTTTCTGAACTGCCAGTACATGTACAGATAAGTTTATTACGAGCTACAGTTATTATACAGTGGCGTAACAATTCAAAAATTATGAGGGAGGGCGGGAAGGGCGCAAATTCAAGTTTCACTTGGCAAATTCAAGATTTTCGTTGTACGGTAAACCTTATCCAATATGCGGGGGGGGGGGGGGGGTTCTCCAGCACTTTTGTTTCTGCATTTTTTTAATATTGAACTTTTTTAAATAAAAAATATTAAGTCACATTTTTTACTGCATTGCCAAACCATATTTTTTTTAAAAATTCGTACACTACCCACTACTATAGACAATGAACGCAAACCCATTCCCCCTCTGACACTTGTACCGCGTGGGGGAGGAGTCCACAACAACAGTTTTCGATTCCGCCCACATACTCCTCGTCATCCTTGGTGACAGACAGTATACGCTTCCACCCCAATAATTCTACGGGAAATCAGCCTTCGTAGATAAATGATAAAACATTGTGTAGTGGAAGGTTACCTAACCGGGGATCGAACCTAAGTAGCAATGCTTGAAACACACAGCCAATGAGAATGATCAAAAACCCATAGTAAGGCTAAGCAAAAATGACGTCAAAAACTTGCTTTCCTTGCCCACTTTCAAAAAGCGAAAAACGAGCACACCTTCTATATATAGTCTCCACTATCTTTGGTCTTCATTTACATTTTGATATAATGCATAAACGAAAACAAAAGATCAAGTTATTTCCAAATTAGGCAGAACCGAAAACTTCGAATATTTCGTACGAACTATCGTACTAAGTTTTTTCAGTTTATCTTAGCTGGCCATGCTTTCACCAGATTAGAATGAGCAAAATAGTGAAAAGAAACTATCTCTCTCTCTCAGTATAATCCGCTTTCGAAGTAGTGTTAAAGCAATTCGGCGTGCATGTCCCCCATTACCATGGAGGTAAGAATAATCATTCTTACCTCCATGCCCATTACAGTTTTGGTGCCGCCATCTGCCGAATGTTTTTCTCATCAGAAGTGCGGCCTTTAAAAATAAAACTTTAGCCAACAGATAAACAGCTTAAAATAATATCATACATATTATGAACAGTTGGTGGTTGTACCCAGGGTTCAAAATCAGAGGTCATTAGTCGCATTTTGCACCTAAAAATTAAAACTATGACCACCTTTATTTACACCCAGTCGTCATTTTTGACGCTTAACTATTTTTTTTATAAAAAAATTTAGTTACACAACCGTATCGTTACATCATGCTTTTCAGTAATTTTGTTAGTAAGACAGTGATATTTTTAGAGTAGAAATGGAAACATGTGCTTCTTGCAAAAGAAGCTTTAACATTACAAAAATATCGTAACAGTTGGCAACTCTGCTCAAGCAATTTGAATTCTTTTAAAATTACGGCCAAGCAGAAAATTTTGGATCCAAGTAAATGCCAATTACACATACCTTTTCTCCTAATTTCGAACCCTGTGTGCCCATATTTTAAATAATAATAGGAAGGGCGGGAGTTGACACTCTACTTTTCATATTAGTGAAATTGTATTTTTCAAACAATATTTCCATTTGCTATAGAATATTACTTAGATAATTTGGTTGTAAATTTAAAGTTTTTTTAAATAACTTTTCACACAGGTTGGTTAGAGATTGATGGCGCAAGTTCCAGATTTGCCTAAGCTCCGACAAACATTTTTCAAATTTCGAATCTATAAACACTAAATACATTTCTTTTAAACTAAACCATCATCTTTTTAAGAAAACGGAAAATATAAAATACTAGTACAAAATAGGGAAAGACCTCGGGGTTGTGAAGCCCGTGTTTACTTAAAAAGTAAACCCCCTGAGGGAACATTTCGGACAGAAAATGAAGACTTGCGTTTCATTGGCCCCTCCCAGATTCCCCTACTATTTTTCTAACTGGTACCAAATTTTAGTGCAAAAAATGTGCGTTCAGAATCCGCAATCCAGAAAAATAGTGCGTCAATATTTTGGCCGGTATTCAGTTTGGCCGGTATTCACAGTTTGGCCGATATTCACAGTTTATTAAGGTGCGGGGTTAGCGTTTCGTTGTCCCCGCCCAGACGCGCACTATTTTTGTTATTGGTATCAAATTTTAGTGCAAAAAAGGTGCGTTCAGAATGCGCAATCTAAAAAAATAGTGCGTCAATATTTTGATCTGTATTCACAGTTATGCCTAGGAAAAGCCGAGGTAACGCTGGCCCGCACAGGCGCGCACTTTTTTTGTTATTGGTATTAAATTTTAGTGCAAAAACTGTGCGTTCAGAATCCGCAATCCAAAAAAGTAGTGCGTCAATATTTTGGTCTGTATTCACAGTCACTAATGATCACAAATCAGATGAATAATATAAAACATAAAATAAATTGCACATTTCCAATGACCATACAAATCAGATGAATAATATAAAACACAAAATAAATATACATCGATCAAATAAGTACTTTTAAGGTGTTTCTAACAACTAATTAAAAAAATTAAAAGGGAAAGTATTTCGCATTTCATTACATGATCATACTTTATAAAAAATAGCACGACCTAAAATTATTTGAACAAAAAAGTAATTTTAAAAATCTTTCCATCAATTGAAAAAAATATTAAAATTGATATGAATTTTCCTTATTCAAAAACATGTGTTTTTACAAATTTTCTATTTATAATAAAATTTAACATTATATTAAAAGATGAATTGGAATTATTTGAGTTGATTTAATTGGCATAGCATGTGTTAATAAATCGTCGTACATTTGCCAACTATTGTCCGAACTAAACGCTTTATAGTGACCGGCGTCGAAGTCCTGTTGCGCTGAGTAAAATGCCACAACTCCTCCAACTAATATTGCTTTTGTAAGTATTCGATTACTATCGGAATGTCATGTAATTTGCATTTTTTCATCTGGCACACCCCAATATCTTCACCTTGGTTGTGAATTCTTTCATCCCCCACAATTTCTATTATCAGGTGCGGTCCACTTCTAACACTTCGGTTACGAAAACCGGCACAAAGAACTTTCTACAAAAAAAAAATAATAATAAAGACAGAAAATAAATAATTATTTCATAAAAAAAGAAAAACTTTCAAATAAGTGAAATACCTCCGATAAAGAATCTCTGATGACATATTCATCTGGAATTTCTTTATTCAAACACTGTAAAGCTTCTTTGCAATAACTGGTTTCATCTGAACCTTTTCTAACGCTTCTTTTAATCCGACGATTCCTATTTTTTCCATTGTATCGAGTGATGGGGATATTATTATAATATTTCTGGAAGATTCCGTTCGGGGACAATATGGTGAATTGCAGTTCCTTTGTTCGTAAATTGATAGTGGGGTTCCAATGTTTTTTAAAAGAGATGAAGAATCCATCAAGCAATCAATTTTTAACAGTCCTCCTTTTAGATTTTGTTTTGGCAAGTATTCTAATAAAAAATGTGTTCTTCTTTTGAACAACAGGCTATTTACACCTTTTTCATCTAAATGTTTTGAAATATCTAATATTGTGCCCTTAAATATATTTGAATTTACTATTTCCCTATACTTTAAACTGTCGCAGTATGATATTGAAAATATTTGGCATGGGGCATCAAATGCACATGTATTTGCTTGAGAAATATGTTCATTTCCTATTTTAATTGTTTTTAGTGTTGGGCAGAACCCGTTACGTAAAATACCAATTTTATTTTTATTGTCCACACTGTTCAAAAGAATTGGATAACCTGGATTTGGATTCCAGTAAAACCCTGATTTAGTTTTCTTTGGTGGGAGAGATAAACCTTTCCAACCTTCAACAGAATGAAGCTCTAGTATAAGCAGCATTCTGATGTTGCTCGTGTTCGGTTATTGGTGTAGGTTCTGTTGGAGAACCTTTACTAAATGTGTTATGCATTACATTTTGAGATGGTGGAATTTCAGCACAATTAAAACAAAGTCTGCACTCTCCATATCCTTCATCTTGTTCAGGGACCTTAGAACATTCATGTAATGCGTGCAATGCTGATCCACATTTCACACATTTATGTGCTCCATTTGGTGCAATACCAGCACTGCAAACAGGACACTAGTTTGTTGCAATAGTATGTGCTTCCTATGATGTTTTATTTGCAAGTTTTCGAACTGATGACATGCAAATCTTGGTGTTTAGATTTTTCATTTTTTTTTTTTCTGTGACAAACTCCTTTTTGCATGCAGAGAAAATTATTGATTTTTCATGCTCAGAAACATCTATTGTAGAATTTTTATACTACCGTCGACAATGTCCAAATATTCGCGAACAAAATCATCCACTCGCTTTACAGACGTGATGAGGCGGTTTTTGAACTCTATTTCAACATGGGCACCTACAGCTCTTTCGTGAGTAATCCCAGCTGCAAATGGAAAAGCAGCACACCAAAGCGGAAGACTATAATGTAATTTAATAATTTTTTCAACTACAGTAGGGCTAAACATTAAATTATCCCTATCCCCATTGTCCTTAATTTCAACTTTGGCTTCATCATACACAGCTCTTATTAATTATTAATCAAAAATTAGATTCCTCAAAAACCAAAATTACTATTAGCTGTTATAATAAAAATCTCAAAAAAATATTCAAAACATATTTGCCTAAATGAAAAAAAATAGTCCCCTTATGAATAAGACAAAACTGCAATCTGATTATTCGTATAAAACGAAGATTTACATTGATTTTCCTCGTGGCATTCGCAATATTATATTGAAAATAACTATAACACAGGAACGTTGTAAAACATAAAAATATCAACTAATATCTGCAGATTACTTATTTAAATAATAAAAAATATATTAAAGCTTAGAAAATTCCAAGCATTCAAATAAAGTATAGATTGGTGCTTTAACATTTTTAAATAAGTTAACACCTAGCAATTTACTAACTAAATTATATATATAACAAATAAAAATATTGATAGTAATATTAAAGGTTTTTAGAAATGACTTTTCAGACAGGTTGGTGATCGTTTATTGGCGAAGGAGCCAGATTTGGCTAAGCTGTGCCAAACATTTGTCAAAATTAGAATCTATAAAATTTAAATACATTGAAGAAACCGTCATATTTTTAAGAAAACGGCAATAATAAAATACTAGCACAAAAAAAAAGGGAAAGATCACTAGGGTACCTCGGGGTTGTGAAGCCCGTGTTTACTTACAGAAAGTAAACCCCTCGAGGGGACATTTCAGAAAGAAGATTAATTTTGTTTATAAGTCTTAAAAATCAATTCATAAAACAACCATAAAACATGTTAAAAAAATATCATAACACGAAAAATGTTCTTTGCCAATTATATTGAGTTGCATTATGAAAATTCGATTCATTTTCCTTTTTACGAATTATATTAGATAATGCAATTTTAAAATTAACTTTTGTATTCTCTTTTACAAACATCTAACATAACTAATATACTCATTTTCAGTTTTCAGAAAAGTTTAAAGACATGTCATTTCCCTCAAGAATTAAATATAGATTCACCAGAAACCACGAGGAAAATCAAATAAAAAAAATACTAGCAATTGTTTACCAAAAAATAAATTATGGAATGTTAAGAATTTTATATTTCCCACTTTTCCCATTGCTAATTAAATACCATCCCTTAACAAATAATACACCAACTACTAAAAATGTTATATATACTACCCCCAACTAATCTTAAAAAAAAAAATCTTAAGGGAGACACGAAGCAGGCCCTTCGATGACCTCTTCAGAGCACAGGTGAGGACGGGTGCCCAAGTGACTGGCAATGCTTGGGTCCCCCCGTGAATCGAAGAAGCCGGACATAAAATGGGGACGATCCGAGGGGTGCCTAGCTCTGGAACTAGAGAAACCCAACGCCAAGTCGGATCGTCATTGGAGAGACAGGGCAGGTTTTCACGAACCGGTGTCGGGTCCAGAGATCCTTGCTATTTATAACCAACTCCAAGGTCCAGAAAAAGGGACTGCCCTGTCCCATGTCCGTGCAAGACGTAAACAGGAGGCTCTCATTCCTTCTCCTCTTCTCACAGGCTCAGCTCCCTTCTAAACAATTAACCCTCAATCAAAAAAAATTAAGCTTCTCCCATAACTCCAAATAAAATAGAAAATATTATCCTACAAGATTTCCATTAAAAAATTACTGACATTTTCTTACAAATTAATTTACCCCGTATCTTACACAAATTTAAGCAAAAATGAGATTTCTCAAAAAACAAAAATTACTATTAGCTGTTATAATAAAAATCTCAAAAAAATATTCAAAACATATTTGCCTAAATGAAAAAAAATAGTCCCCTTATGAATAAGAAAAAAACTGCAATATGATTATTCGTATATAACAAAGATTTGTATTGATTTTCCTCGTGGCATTTGCAATATTATACTGAAAATAAGAAGAAAAAAAACTATAACATACACACTAAATGTAAAACATAAAACTATGAACTAATATCTGCAGATTACTTATTTAAATAATAAAAAATTTATTAAAGCTTAGAAAATTCCAAGCATTCAAATAAAGTATAGATTGGTGCTTTAACATTTTTAAATAAGTTAACACCTAGCAATTTACTAACTAAATTATATATATAACAAATAAAAATATTGATAGTAATATTAAAGGTTTTTAGAAATGACTTTTCAGACACGTTGGTGATCGTTTAATGGCGAAGGAGCCAGATTTGACTAAGCTGTGCCAAACATTTGTCAAAATTAGAATCTATAAAATCTAAATACATTGAAGAAACCGTCATATTTTTAAGAAAACGGCAATAATAAAATACTAGCACAAAAAAAAGAGAAAGATCACTAGGGTACCTCGGGGTTGTGAAGCCCGTGTTTACTTACAGAAAGTAAACCCCTCGAGGGGACATTTCAGAAAGAAGATTAATTTTGTTTATAAGTCTTAAAAATCAATTCATAAAACAACCATAAAACATGTTAAAAAAATATCATAACACGAAAAATGTTCTTTGCCAATTATATTGAGTTGCATTATGAAAATTCGATTCATTTTCCTTTTTACGAATTATATTAGATAATGCAATTTTAAAATTAACTTTTGTATTCTCTTTTACAAACATCTAACATAACTAATATACTCATTTTCAGTTTTCAGAAAAGTTTAAAGACATGTCATTTCCCTCAAGAATTAAATATAGATTCACCAGAAACCACGAGGAAAATCAAATAAAAAAAATACTAGCAATTGTTTACCAAAAAATAAATTATGGAATGTTAAGAATTTTATATTTCCCACTTTTCCCATTGCTAATTAAATACCATCCCTTAACAAATAATACACCAACTACTAAAAATGTTATATATACTACCCCCAACTAATCTTAAAAAAAAAAAATCTTAAGGGAGACACGAAGCAGGCCCTTCGATGACCTCTTCAGAGCACAGGTGAGGACGGGTGCCCAAGTGACTGGCAATGCTTGGGTCCCCCCGTGAATCGAAGAAGCCGGACATAAAATGGGGACGATCCGAGGGGTGCCTAGCTCTGGAACTAGAGAAACCCAACGCCAAGTCGGATCGTCATTGGAGAGACAGGGCAGGTTTTCACGAACCGGTGTCGGGTCCAGAGATCCTTGCTATTTATAACCAACTCCAAGGTCCAGAAAAAGGGACTGCCCTGTCCCATGTCCGTGCAAGACGTAAACAGGAGGCTCTCATTCCTTCTCCTCTTCTCACAGGCTCAGCTCCCTTCTAAACAATTAACCCTCAATCAAAAAAAATTAAGCTTCTCCCATAACTCCAAATAAAATAGAAAATATTATCCTACAAGATTTCCATTAAAAAATTACTGACATTTTCTTACAAATTAATTTACCCCGTATCTTACACAAATTTAAGCAAAAATGAGATTTCTCAAAAAACAAAAATTACTATTAGCTGTTATAATAAAAATCTCAAAAAAATATTCAAAACATATTTGCCTAAATGAAAAAAAATAGTCCCCTTATGAATAAGAAAAAAACTGCAATATGATTATTCGTATATAACAAAGATTTGTATTGATTTTCCTCGTGGCATTTGCAATATTATACTGAAAATAAGAAGAAAAAAAACTATAACATACACACTAAATGTAAAACATAAAACTATGAACTAATATCTGCAGATTACTTGTTTAAATAATAAAAAATTTATTAAAGCTTAGAAAATTCCAAGCATTCAAATAAAGTATAGATTGGTGCTTTAACATTTTTAAATAAGTTAACACCTAGCAATTTACTAACTAAATTATATATATAACAAATAAAAATATTGATAGTAATATTAAAGGTTTTTAGAAATGACTTTTCAGACAGGTTGGTGATCGTTTAATGGCGAAGGAGCCAGATTTGACTAAGCTGTGCCAAACATTTGTCAAAATTAGAATCTATAAAATCTAAATACATTGAAGAAACCGTCATATTTTTAAGAAAACGGCAATAATAAAATACTAGCACAAAAAAAAGAGAAAGATCACTAGGGTACCTCGGGGTTGTGAAGCCCGTGTTTACTTACAGAAAGTAAACCCCTCGAGGGGACATTTCAAAAAGAAGATTAATTTTGTTTATAAGTCTTAAAAATCAATTCATAAAACAACCATAAAACATGTTAAAAAAATATCATAACACGAAAAATGTTCTTTGCCAATTATATTGAGTTGCATTATGAAAATTCGATTCATTTTCCTTTTTACGAATTATATTAGATAATGCAATTTTAAAATTAACTTTTGTATTCTCTTTTACAAACATCTAACATAACTAATATACTCATTTTGAGTTTTCAGAAAAGTTTAAAGACATGTCATTTCACTCAAGAGTTAAATATATATTCACCAGAAACCACGAGGAAAATCAAATAAAAAAAATACTAGCAATTGTTTACCAAAAAATAAATTATGGAATGTTAAGAATTTTATATTTCCCACTTTTCCCATTGCTAATTAAATACCATCCCTTAACAAATAATACACCAACTACTAAAAATGTTATACATACTACCCCCAACTAATCTTAAAAAAAAAAATCTTAAGGGAGACACGAAGCAGGCCCTTCGATGACCTCTTCAGAGCACAGGTGAGGACGGGTGCCCAAGTGACTGGCAATGCTTGGGTCCCCCCGTGAATCGAAGAAGCCGGACATAAAATGGGGACGATCCGAGGGGTGCCTAGCTCTGGAACTAGAGAAACCCGACGCCAAGTCGGATCGTCATTGGAGAGACAGGGCAGGTTTTCACGAACCGGTGTCGGGTCCAGAGATCCTTGCTATTTATAACCAACTCCAAGGTCCATAAAAAGGGACTGCCCTGTCCCATGTCCGCGCAAGACGTAAACAGGAGGCTCTCATTCCTTCTCCTCTTCTCACAGGCTCAGCTCCCTTCTAAACAATTAACCCTCAATCAAAAAAAATTAAGCTTCTCCCATAACTCCAAATAAAATAGAAAATATTATCCTATAAGATTTCCATAAAAAATTACTGACATTCTCTTACAAATTAATTTACCCCATATCTTACACAAATTTAAGCAAAAAAAGATTTCTCAAAAAACAAAAATTACTATTAGCTGTTATAATAAAAATCTCAAAAAAATATTCAAAACATATTTGCCTAAATGAAAAAAAATAGTCCCCTTATGAATAAGAAAAAAACTGCAATATGATTATTCGTATATAACAAAGATTTGTATTGATTTTCCTCGTGGCATTTGCAATATTATACTGAAAATAATAAGAAAAAAAACTATAACATACACACTAGTTGTAAAACATAAAACTATGAACTAATATCTGCAGATTACTTATTTAAATAATAAAAAATATATTAAAGCTTAGAAAATTCCAAGCATTCAAATAAAGTATAGATTGGTGCTTTAACATTTTTAAATAAGTTAACACCTAGCAATTTACTAACTAAATTATATATATAACAAATAAAAATATTGATAGTAATATTAAAGGTTTTTAGAAATGACTTTTCAGACAGGTTGGTGATCGTTTAATTGGGAAAGAGCCAGATTTGGCTAAGCTGTGCCAAACATTTGTCAAAATTAGAATCTATAAAATCTAAATACACTGAAGAAACCGTCATATTTTTAAGAAAACGGCAAATATAAATTACTAGTACAAAAAAAAGGGAAAGATCACTAGGGTACCTCGGGGTTGTGAAGCCCGTGTTTACTTACAGAAAGTAAACCCCTCGAGGGGACATTTCAGAAAGAAGATTAATTTTGTTTATACGTCTAAAAAATCAATTCATAAAACATGTTAAAAAAATATCATAACACGAAAAATGTTCTTTGCCAATTATATTGAGTTGCATTATGAAAATTCGATTCATTTTCCTTTTTACGAATTATATTAGATAATGCAATTTTAAAATTAACTTTTGTATTCTCTTTTACATACATCTATCAAAAAATACTCATTTTGAGTTTTCAGAAAAGTTTAAAGACATGTCATTTCCCTCAAGAGTTAAATATAGATTCACCAGAAACCACGAGGAAAATCAAATAAAAAAAATACTAGCAATTGTTTACCAAAAAATAAATTATGGAATGTTAAGAATTTTATATTTCCCACTTTTCCCATTGCTAATTAAATACCATCCCTTAACAAATAATACACCAACTACTAAAAATGTTATATATACTACCCCCAACTAATCTTAAAAAAAAAATCTTAAGGGAGACACGAAGCAGGCCCTTCGATGACCTCTTCAGAGCACAGGTGAGGACGGGTGCCCAAGTGACTGGCAATGCTTGGGTCCCCCCGTGAATCGAAGAAGCCGGACATAAAATGGGGACGATCCGAGGGGTGCCTAGCTCTGGATCTAGAGAAACCCAACGCCAAGTCGGATCGTCATTGGAGAGACAGGGCAGGTTTTCACGAACCGGTGTCGGGTCCAGAGATCCTTGCTATTTATAACCAACTCCAAGGTCCAGAAAAAGGGACTGCCCTGTCCCATGTCCGCGCAAGACGTAAACAGGAGGCTCTCATTCCTTCTCCTCTTCTCACAGGCTCAGCTCCCTTCTAAACAATTAGCCCTCAATCAAAAAAAATTAAGCTTCTCCCATAACTCCAAATAAAATAGAAAATATTATCCTACAAGATTTCCATAAAAAATTACTGACATTCTCTTACAAATTAATTTACCCCATATCTTACACAAATTTAAGCAAAAAAAAAGATTTCTCAAAAAACAAAAATTACTATTAGCTGTTATAATAAAAATTTCAAAAAAATATTCAAAACGTATTTGCCTAAATGAAAAAAAATAGTCCCCTTATGAATAAGAAAAAAACTGCAATATGATTATTCGTATATAACAAAGATTTGTATTGATTTTCCTCGTGGCATTTGCAATATTATACTGAAAATAATAAGAAAAAAAACTATAACATACACACTAGTTGTAAAACATAAAACTATGAACTAATATCTGCAGATTACTTATTTAAATAATAAAAAATATATTAAAGCTTAGAAAATTCCAAGCATTCAAATAAAGTATAGATTGGTGCTTTAACATTTTTAAATAAGTTAACACCTAGCAATTTACTAACTAAATTATATATATAACAAATAAAAATATTGATAGTAATATTAAAGGTTTTTAGAAATGACTTTTCAGACAGGTTGGTGATCGTTTAATTGGGAAAGAGCCAGATTTGGCTAAGCTGTGCCAAACATTTGTCAAAATTAGAATCTATAAAATCTAAATACACTGAAGAAACCGTCATATTTTTAAGAAAACGGCAAATATAAATTACTAGTACAAAAAAAAGGGAAAGATTCCTAGGGTACCTCGGGGTTGTGAAGCCCGTGTTTACTTACAGAAAGTAAACCCCTCGAGGGGACATTTCAGAAAGAAGATTAATTTTGTTTATACGTCTAAAAAATCAATTCATAAAACATGTTAAAAAAATATCATAACACGAAAAATGTTCTTTGCCAATTATATTGAGTTGCATTATGAAAATTCGATTCATTTTCCTTTTTACGAATTATATTAGATAATGCAATTTTAAAATTAACTTTTGTATTCTCTTTTACAAATATCTAACATAACTAATATACTCATTTTGAGTTTTCAGAAAAGTTTAAAGACATGTCATTTCCCTCAAGAGTTAAATATAGATTCACCAGAAACCACGAGGAAAATCAAATAAAAAAAATACTAGCAATTGTTTACCAAAAAATAAATTATGGAATGTTAAGAATTTTATATTTCCCACTTTTCCCATTGCTAATTAAATACCATCCCTTAACAAATAACACACCAACTACTAAAAATGTTATATATACTACCCCCAACTAATCTTAAAAAAAACATCTTAAGGGAGACACGAAGCAGGCCCTTCGATGACCTCTTCAGAGCACAGGTGAGGACGGGTGCCCAAGTGACTGGCAATGCTTGGGTCCCCCCGTGAATCGAAGAAGCCGGACATAAAATGGGGACGATCCGAGGGGTGCCTAGCTCTGGATCTAGAGAAACCCAACGCCAAGTCGGATCGTCATTGGAGAGACAGGGCAGGTTTTCACGAACCGGTGTCGGGTCCAGAGATCCTTGCTATTTATAACCAACTCCAAGGTCCAGAAAAAGGGACTGCCCTGTCCCATGTCCGCGCAAGACGTAAACAGGAGGCTCTCATTCCTTCTCCTCTTCTCACAGGCTCAGCTCCCTTCTAAACAATTAGCCCTCAATCAAAAAAAATTAAGCTTCTCCCATAACTCCAAATAAAATAGAAAATATTATCCTACAAGATTTCCATTAAAAATTACTGACATTTTCTTACAAATTAATTTACCCCGTATCTTACACAAATTTAAGCAAAAATGAGAATTCTCAAAAAACAAAAATTACTATTAGCTGTTATAATAAAAATCTCAAAAAAATATTTAAAACATATTTGCCTAAATGAAAAAAAATAGTCCCCTTATGAATAAGAAAAAAACTGCAATATGATTATTCGTATATAACAAAGATTTGTATTGATTTTCCTCGTGGCATTTGCAATATTATACTGAAAATAAGAAGAAAAAAAACTATAACATACACACTAGTTGTAAAACATAAAACTATGAACTAATATCTGCAGATTACTTATTTAAATAATAAAAAATATATTAAAGCTTAGAAAATTCCAAGCATTCAAATACAGGTGCCCAAGTGACTGGCAATGCTTGGGTCCCCTCGTGAATCGAAGAAGCCGGACATAAAATGGGGACGATCCGAGGGGTGCCTAGCTCTGGAACTAGAGAAACCCAACGCCAAGTCGGATCGTCATTGGAGAGACAGGGCAGGTTTTCACGAACCGGTGTCGGGTCCAGAGATCCTTGCTATTTATAACCAACTACAAGGTCCATAAAAAGGGACTGCCCTGTCCCATGTCCGCGCAAGACGTAAACAGGAGTCTCTCATTCCTTCTCCTCTTCTCACAGGCTCAGCTCCCTTCTAAACAATTAGCCCTCAATCAAAAAAAATTAAGCTTCTCCCATAACTCCAAATAAAATAGAAAATATTATCCTACAAGAT
This sequence comes from Troglohyphantes excavatus, assembly GCA_963932185.1. Lineage (NCBI taxonomy): Eukaryota > Metazoa > Arthropoda > Arachnida > Araneae > Linyphiidae > Troglohyphantes > Troglohyphantes excavatus. The sequence continues at coordinate 69,512,634 of OZ010671.1, read as the reverse complement.
TTCCATAAAAAATTACTGACATTCTCTTACAAATTAATTTACCCCATATCTTACACAAATTTAAGCAAAAAAAAAGATTTCTCAAAAAACAAAAATTACTATTAGCTGTTATAATAAAAATTTCAAAAAAATATTCAAAACGTATTTGCCTAAATGAAAAAAAATAGTCCCCTTATGAATAAGAAAAAAACTGCAATATGATTATTCGTATATAACAAAGATTTGTATTGATTTTCCTCGTGGCATTTGCAATATTATACTGAAAATAATAAGAAAAAAAACTATAATATACACACTAGTTGTAAAACATAAAACTATGAACTAATATCTGCAGATTACTTATTTAAATAATAAAAAATATATTAAAGCTTAGAAAATTCCAAGCATTCAAATAAAGTATAGATTGGTGCTTTAACATTTTTAAATAAGTTAACACCTAGCAATTTACTAACTAAATTATATATATAACAAATAAAAATATTGATAGTAATATTAAAGGTTTTTAGAAATGACTTTTCAGACAGGTTGGTGATCGTTTAATTGGGAAAGAGCCAGATTTGGCTAAACTGTGCCAAACATTTGTCAAAATTAGAATCTATAAAATCTAAATACACTGAAGAAACCGTCATATTTTTAAGAAAACGGCAAATATAAATTACTAGTACAAAAAAAAGGGAAAGATTCCTAGGGTACCTCGGGGTTGTGAAGCCCGTGTTTACTTACAGAAAGTAAACCCCTCGAGGGGACATTTCAGAAAGAAGATTAATTTTGTTTATACGTCTAAAAAATCAATTCATAAAACATGTTAAAAAAATATCATAACACGAAAAATGTTCTTTGCCAATTATATTGAGTTGCATTATGAAAATTCGATTCATTTTCCTTTTTACGAATTATATTAGATAATGCAATTTTAAAATTAACTTTTGTATTCTCTTTTACAAACATCTAACATAACTAATATACTCATTTTGAGTTTTCAGAAAAGTTTAAAGACATGTCATTTCCCTCAAGAGTTAAATATAGATTCACCAGAAACCACGAGGAAAATCAAATAAAAAAAATACTAGCAATTGTTTACCAAAAAATAAATTATGGAATGTTAAGAATTTTATATTTCCCACTTTTCCCATTGCTAATTAAATACCATCCCTTAACAAATAATACACCAACTACTAAAAATGTTATATATACTACCCCCAACTAATCTTAAAAAAAAAATCTTAAGGGAGACACGAAGCAGGCCCTTCGATGACCTCTTCAGAGCACAGGTGAGGACGGGTGCCCAAGTGACTGGCAATGCTTGGGTCCCCCCGTGAATCGAAGAAGCCGGACATAAAATGGGGACGATCCGAGGGGTGCCTAGCTCTGGATCTAGAGAAACCCAACGCCAAGTCGGATCGTCATTGGAGAGACAGGGCAGGTTTTCACGAACCGGTGTCGGGTCCAGAGATCCTTGCTATTTATAACCAACTCCAAGGTCCAGAAAAAGGGACTGCCCTGTCCCATGTCCGCGCAAGACGTAAACAGGAGGCTCTCATTCCTTCTCCTCTTCTCACAGGCTCAGCTCCCTTCTAAACAATTAGCCCTCAATCAAAAAAAATTAAGCTTCTCCCATAACTCCAAATAAAATAGAAAATATTATCCTACAAGATTTCCATAAAAAATTACTGACATTCTCTTACAAATTAATTTACCCCATATCTTACACAAATTTAAGCAAAAAAAAAGATTTCTCAAAAAACAAAAATTACTATTAGCTGTTATAATAAAAATCTCAAAAAAATATTCAAAACATATTTGCCTAAATGAAAAAAAATAGTCCCCTTATGAATAAGAAAAAAACTGCAATATGATTATTCGTATATAACAAAGATTTGTATTGATTTTCCTCGTGGCATTTGCAATATTATACTGAAAATAATAAGAAAAAAAACTATAACATACACACTAGTTGTAAAACATAAAACTATGAACTAATATCTGCAGATTACTTATTTAAATAATAAAAAATTTATTAAAGCTTAGAAAATTCCAAGCATTCAAATAAAGTATAGATTGGTGCTTTAACATTTTTAAATAAGTTAACACCTAGCAATTTACTAACTAAATTATATATATAACAAATAAAAATATTGATAGTAATATTAAAGGTTTTTAGAAATGACTTTTCAGACAGGTTGGTGATCGTTTAATTGGGAAAGAGCCAGATTTGGCTAAGCTGTGCCAAACATTTGTCAAAATTAGAATCTATAAAATCTAAATACACTGAAGAAACCGTCATATTTTTAAGAAAACGGCAAATATAAATTACTAGTACAAAAAAAAGGGAAAGATCACTAGGGTACCTCGGGGTTGTGAAGCCCGTGTTTACTTACAGAAAGTAAACCCCTCGAGGGGACATTTCAGAAAGAAGATTAATTTTGTTTATACGTCTAAAAAATCAATTCATAAAACATGTTAAAAAAATATCATAACACGAAAAATGTTCTTTGCCAATTATATTGAGTTGCATTATGAAAATTCGATTCATTTTCCTTTTTACGAATTATATTAGATAATGCAATTTTAAAATTAACTTTTGTATTCTCTTTTACAAACATCTAACATAACTAATATACTCATTTTGAGTTTTCAGAAAAGTTTAAAGACATGTCGTTTCCCTCAAGAGTTAAATATAGATTCACCAGAAACCACGAGGAAAATCAAATAAAAAAAATACTAGCAATTGTTTACCAAAAAATAAATTATGGAATGTTAAGAATTTTATATTTCCCACTTTTCCCATTGCTAATTAAATACCATCCCTTAACAAATAATACACCAACTACTAAAAATGTTATATATACTACCCCCAACTAATCTTAAAAAAAAAATCTTAAGGGAGACACGAAGCAGGCCCTTCGATGACCTCTTCAGAGCACAGGTGAGGACGGGTGCCCAAGTGACTGGCAATGCTTGGGTCCCCCCGTGAATCGAAGAAGCCGGACATAAAATGGGGACGATCCGAGGGGTGCCTAGCTCTGGATCTAGAGAAACCCAACGCCAAGTCGGATCGTCATTGGAGAGACAGGGCAGGTTTTCACGAACCGGTGTCGGGTCCAGAGATCCTTGCTATTTATAACCAACTCCAAGGTCCAGAAAAAGGGACTGCCCTGTCCCATGTCCGTGCAAGACGTAAACAGGAGGCTCTCATTCCTTCTCCTCTTCTCACAGGCTCAGCTCAATTCTAAACAATTAGCCCTCAATCAAAAAAAATTAAGCTTCTCCCATAACTCCAAATAAAATAGAAAATATTATCCTACAAGATTTCCATTAAAAATTACTGACATTTTCTTACAAATTAATATACCCCGTATCTTACACAAATTTAAGCAAAAATGAGAATTCTCAAAAAACAAAAATTACTATTAGCTGTTATAATAAAAATCTCAAAAAAATATTTAAAACATATTTGCCTAAATGAAAAAAAATAGTCCCCTTATGAATAAGAAAAAAACTGCAATATGATTATTCGTATATAACAAAGATTTGTATTGATTTTCCTCGTGGCATTTGCAATATTATACTGAAAATAAGAAGAAAAAAAACTATAACATACACACTAGTTGTAAAACATAAAACTATGAACTAATATCTGCAGATTACTTATTTAAATAATAAAAAATATATTAAAGCTTAGAAAATTCCAAGCATTCAAATACAGGTGCCCAAGTGACTGGCAATGCTTGGGTCCCCTCGTGAATCGAAGAAGCCGGACATAAAATGGGGACGATCCGAGGGGTGCCTAGCTCTGGAACTAGAGAAACCCAACGCCAAGTCGGATCGTCATTGGAGAGACAGGGCAGGTTTTCACGAACCGGTGTCGGGTCCAGAGATCCTTGCTATTTATAACCAACTACAAGGTCCATAAAAAGGGACTGCCCTGTCCCATGTCCGCGCAAGACGTAAACAGGAGTCTCTCATTCCTTCTCCTCTTCTCACAGGCTCAGCTCCCTTCTAAACAATTAGCCCTCAATCAAAAAAAATTAAGCTTCTCCCATAACTCCAAATAAAATAGAAAATATTATCCTACAAGATTTCCATAAAAAATTACTGACATTCTCTTACAAATTAATTTACCCCATATCTTACACAAATTTAAGCAAAAAAAAGATTTCTCAAAAAACAAAAATTACTATTAGCTGTTATAATAAAAATTTCAAAAAAATATTCAAAACGTATTTGCCTAAATGAAAAAAAATAGTCCCCTTATCAATAAGAAAAAAACTGCAATATGATTATTCGTATATAACAAAGATTTGTATTGATTTTCCTCGTGGCATTTGCAATATTATACTGAAAATAATAAGAAAAAAAACTATAACATACACACTAGTTGTAAAACATAAAACTATGAACTAATATCTGCAGATTACTTATTTAAATAATAAAAAATATATTAAAGCTTAGAAAATTCCAAGCATTCAAATAAAGTATAGATTGGTGCTTTAACATTTTTAAATAAGTTAACACCTAGCAATTTACTAACTAAATTATATATATAACAAATAAAAATATTGATAGTAATATTAAAGGTTTTTAGAAATGACTTTTCAGACAGGTTGGTGATCGTTTAATTGGGAAAGAGCCAGATTTGGCTAAGCTGTGCCAAACATTTGTCAAAATTAGAATCTATAAAATCTAAATACACTGAAGAAACCGTCATATTTTTAAGAAAACGGCAAATATAAATTACTAGTACAAAAAAAAGGGAAAGATCACTAGGGTACCTCGGGGTTGTGAAGCCCGTGTTTACTTACAGAAAGTAAACCCCTCGAGGGGACATTTCCGAAAGAAGATTAATTTTGTTTATACGTCTAAAAAATCAATTCATAAAACATGTTAAAAAAATATCATAACACGAAAAATGTTCTTTGCCAATTATATTGAGTTGCATTATGAAAATTCGATTCATTTTCCTTTTTACGAATTATATTAGATAATGCAATTTTAAAATTAACTTTTGTATTCTCTTTTACAAACATCTAACATAACTAATATACTCATTTTGAGTTTTCAGAAAAGTTTAAAGACATGTCGTTTCCCTCAAGAGTTAAATATAGATTCACCAGAAACCACGAGGAAAATCAAATAAAAAAAATACTAGCAATTGTTTACCAAAAAATAAATTATGGAATGTTAAGAATTTTATATTTCCCACTTTTCCCATTGCTAATTAAATACCATCCCTTAACAAATAATACACCAACTACTAAAAATGTTATATATACTACCCCCAACTAATCTTAAAAAAAAAATCTTAAGGGAGACACGAAGCAGGCCCTTCGATGACCTCTTCAGAGCACAGGTGAGGACGGGTGCCCAAGTGACTGGCAATGCTTGGGTCCCCCCGTGAATCGAAGAAGCCGGACATAAAATGGGGACGATCCGAGGGGTGCCTAGCTCTGGATCTAGAGAAACCCAACGCCAAGTCGGATCGTCATTGGAGAGACAGGGCAGGTTTTCACGAACCGGTGTCGGGTCCAGAGATCCTTGCTATTTATAACCAACTCCAAGGTCCAGAAAAAGGGACTGCCCTGTCCCATGTCCGTGCAAGACGTAAACAGGAGGCTCTCATTCCTTCTCCTCTTCTCACAGGCTCAGCTCAATTCTAAACAATTAGCCCTCAATCAAAAAAAATTAAGCTTCTCCCATAACTCCAAATAAAATAGAAAATATTATCCTACAAGATTTCCATTAAAAATTACTGACATTTTCTTACAAATTAATATACCCCGTATCTTACACAAATTTAAGCAAAAATGAGAATTCTCAAAAAACAAAAATTACTATTAGCTGTTATAATAAAAATCTCAAAAAAATATTTAAAACATATTTGCCTAAATGAAAAAAAATAGTCCCCTTATGAATAAGAAAAAAACTGCAATATGATTATTCGTATATAACAAAGATTTGTATTGATTTTCCTCGTGGCATTTGCAATATTATACTGAAAATAAGAAGAAAAAAAACTATAACATACACACTAGTTGTAAAACATAAAACTATGAACTAATATCTGCAGATTACTTATTTAAATAATAAAAAATATATTAAAGCTTAGAAAATTCCAAGCATTCAAATACAGGTGCCCAAGTGACTGGCAATGCTTGGGTCCCCTCGTGAATCGAAGAAGCCGGACATAAAATGGGGACGATCCGAGGGGTGCCTAGCTCTGGAACTAGAGAAACCCAACGCCAAGTCGGATCGTCATTGGAGAGACAGGGCAGGTTTTCACGAACCGGTGTCGGGTCCAGAGATCCTTGCTATTTATAACCAACTACAAGGTCCATAAAAAGGGACTGCCCTGTCCCATGTCCGCGCAAGACGTAAACAGGAGTCTCTCATTCCTTCTCCTCTTCTCACAGGCTCAGCTCCCTTCTAAACAATTAGCCCTCAATCAAAAAAAATTAAGCTTCTCCCATAACTCCAAATAAAATAGAAAATATTATCCTACAAGATTTCCATAAAAAATTACTGACATTCTCTTACAAATTAATTTACCCCATATCTTACACAAATTTAAGCAAAAAAAAGATTTCTCAAAAAACAAAAATTACTATTAGCTGTTATAATAAAAATTTCAAAAAAATATTCAAAACGTATTTGCCTAAATGAAAAAAAATAGTCCCCTTATCAATAAGAAAAAAACTGCAATATGATTATTCGTATATAACAAAGATTTGTATTGATTTTCCTCGTGGCATTTGCAATATTATACTGAAAATAATAAGAAAAAAAACTATAACATACACACTAGTTGTAAAACATAAAACTATGAACTAATATCTGCAGATTACTTATTTAAATAATAAAAAATATATTAAAGCTTAGAAAATTCCAAGCATTCAAATAAAGTATAGATTGGTGCTTTAACATTTTTAAATAAGTTAACACCTAGCAATTTACTAACTAAATTATATATATAACAAATAAAAATATTGATAGTAATATTAAAGGTTTTTAGAAATGACTTTTCAGACAGGTTGGTGATCGTTTAATTGGGAAAGAGCCAGATTTGGCTAAGCTGTGCCAAACATTTGTCAAAATTAGAATCTATAAAATCTAAATACACTGAAGAAACCGTCATATTTTTAAGAAAACGGCAAATATAAATATAAATTACTAGTACAAAAAAAAGGGAAATATTCCTAGGGTACCTCATGGTTGTGAAGCCCGTGTTTACTTACAGAAAGTAAACCCTTCGAGGGGACATTTCAGAAAGAAGATTAATTTTGTTTATACGTCTAAAAAATCAATTCATAAAACATGTTAAAAAAATATCATAACACGAAAAATGTTCTTTGCCAATTATATTGAGTTGCATTATGAAAATTCGATTCATTTTCCTTTTTACGAATTATATTAGATAATGCAATTTTAAAATTAACTTTTGTATTCTCTTTTACAAACATCTAACATAACTAATATACTCATTTTGAGTTTTCAGAAAAGTTTAAAGACATGTCATTTCCCTCAAGAATTAAATATAGATTCACCAGAAACCACGAGGAAAATCAAATAAAGAAAATACTAGCAATTGTTTACCAAAAAATAAATTATGGAATGTTAAGAATTTTATATTTCCCACTTTTCCCATTGCTAATTAAATACCATCCCTTAACAAATAATACACCAACTACTAAAAATGTTATATATACTACCCCCAACTAATCTTAAAAAAAAAAATCTTAAGGGAGACACGAAGCAGGCCCTTCGATGACCTCTTCAGAGCACAGGTGAGGACGGGTGCCCAAGTGACTGGCAATGCTTGGGTCCCCCCGTGAATCGAAGAAGCCGGACATAAAATGGGGACGATCCGAGGGGTGCCTAGCTCTGGAACTAGAGAAACCCAACGCCAAGTCGGATCGTCATTGGAGAGACAGGGCAGGTTTTCACGAACCGGTGTCGGGTCCAGAGATCCTTGCTATTTATAACGAACTACAAGGTCCATAAAAAGGGACTGCCCTGTCCCATGTCCGCGCAAGACGTAAACAGGAGTCTCTCCTTCCTTCTCCTCTTCTCACAGGCTCAGCTCCCTTCTAAACAATTAGCCCTCAATCAAAAAAAATTAAGCTTCTCCCATAACTCCAAATAAAATAGAAAATATTATCCTACAAGATTTCCATAAAAAATTACTGACATTTTCTTACAAATTAATTTACCCCGTATCTTACACAAATTTAAGCAAAAATGAGATTTCTCTAAAAGCAAAAATTACTATTAGCTGTTATAATAAAAATCTCAAAAAAATATTCAAAACATATTTACCTAAATGAAAAAAAATAGTCCCCTTATGAATAAGAAAAAAACTGCAATATGATTATTCGTATATAACAAAGATTTGTATTGATTTTCCTCGTGGCATTTGCAATATTATACTGAAAATAATAAGAAAAAAAACTATAACATACACACTAGTTGTAAAACATAAAACTATGAACTAATATCTACAGATTACTTATTTAAATAATAAAAAATATATTAAAGCTTAGAAAATTCCAAGCATTCAAATAAAGTATAGATTGGTGCTTTAACATTTTTAAATAAGTTAACACCTAGCAATTTACTAACTAAATTATATATATAACAAATAAAAATATTGATAGTAATATTAAAGGTTTTTAGAAATGACTTTTCAGACAGGTTGGTGATCGTTTAATGGCGAAGGAGCCAGATTTGACTAAGCTGTGCCAAACATTTGTCAAAATTAGAATCTATAAAATCTAAATACATTGAAGAAACCGTCATATTTTTAAGAAAACGGCAAATATAAAATACTAGTACAAAAAAAGGGAAAGATCACTAGGGTACCTCGGGGTTGTGAAGCCCGTGTTTACTTACAGAAAGAAAACCCTCGAGGGGACATTTCAGAAGAAGATTAATTTTGTTTATACGTCTTAAAAATCAATTCATAAAACAACCATAAAACATGTTAAAAAAATATCATAACACGAAAAATGTTCTTTGCCAATTAGTTTGAGTTGCATTATGAAAATTCGATTCATTTTCCTTTTTACGAATTATATTAGATAATGCAATTTTAAAATTAACTTTTGTATTCTCTTTTACAAACATCTAACATAACTAATATACTCATTTTCAGTTTTCAGAAAAGTTTAAAGACATGTCATTTCCCTCAAGAATTAAATATAGATTCACCAGAAACCACGAGGAAAATCAAATAAAAAAAATACTAGCAATTGTTTACCAAAAAATAAATTATGGAATGTTAAGAATTTTATATTTCCCACTTTTCCCATTGCTAATTAAATACCATCCCTTAACAAATAATACACCAACTACTAAAAATGTTATATATACTACCCCCAACTAATCTTAAAAAAAAAAATCTTAAGGGAGACACGAAGCAGGCCCTTCGATGACCTCTTCAGAGCACAGGTGAGGACGGGTGCCCAAGTGACTGGCAATGCTTGGGTCCCCCCGTGAATCGAAGAAGCCGGACATAAAATGGGGACGATCCGAGGGGTGCCTAGCTCTGGAACTAGAGAAACCCAACGCCAAGTCGGATCGTCATTGGAGAGACAGGGCAGGTTTTCACGAACCGGTGTCGGGTCCAGAGATCCTTGCTATTTATAACCAACTCCAAGGTCCAGAAAAAGGGACTGCCCTGTCCCATGTCCGCGCAAGACGTAAACCGGAGGCTCTCATTCTTTCTCCTCTTCTCACAGGCTCAGCTCCCTTCTAAACAATTAGCCCTCAATCAAAAAAAATTAAGCTTCTCCCATAACTCCAAATAAAATAGAAAATATTATCCTACAAGATTTCCATAAAAAATTACTGACATTTTCTTACAAATTAATTTACCCCGTATCTTACACAAATTTAAGCAAAAATGAGATTTCTCTAAAAACAAAAATTACTATTAGCTGTTATAATAAAAATCTCAAAAAAATATTCAAAACATATTTGCCTAAATGAAAAAAAATAGTCCCCTTATGAATAAGAAAAAAACTGCAATATGATTATTCGTATATAACAAAGATTTGTATTGATTTTCCTCGTGGCATTTGCAATATTATACTGAAAATAATAAGAAAAAAAACTATAACATACACACTAGTTGTAAAACATAAAACTATGAACTAATATCTGCAGATTACTTATTTAAATAATAAAAAATATATTAAAGCTCAGAAAATTCCAAGCATTCAAATAAAGTATAGATTGGTGCTTTAACATTTTTAAATAAGTTAACACCTAGCAATTTACTAACTAAATTATATATATAACAAATAAAAATATTGATAGTAATATTAAAGGTTTTTAGAAATGACTTTTCAGACAGGTTGGTGATCGTTTAATTGGGAAAGAGCCAGATTTGGCTAAGCTGTGCCAAACATTTGTCAAAATTAGAATCTATAAAATCTAAATACACTGAAGAAACCGTCATATTTTTAAGAAAACGGCAAATATAAATTACTAGTACAAAAAAAAGGGAAAGATCACTAGGGTACCTCGGGGTTGTGAAGCCCGTGTTTACTTACAGAAAGAAAACCCTCGAGGGGACATTTCAGAAGAAGATTAATTTTGTTTATACGTCTTAAAAATCAATTCATAAAACAACCATAAAACATGTTAAAAAAATATCATAACACGAAAAATGTTCTTTGCCAATTAGTTTGAGTTGCATTATGAAAATTCGATTCATTTTCCTTTTTACGAATTATATTAGATAATGCAATTTTAAAATTAACTTTTGTATTCTCTTTTACAAACATCTAACATAACTAATATACTCATTTTCAGTTTTCAGAAAAGTTTAAAGACATGTCATTTCCCTCAAGAATTAAATATAGATTCACCAGAAACCACGAGGAAAATCAAATAAAAAAAATACTAGCAATTGTTTACCAAAAAATAAATTATGGAATGTTAAGAATTTTATATTTCCCACTTTTCCCATTGCTAATTAAATACCATCCCTTAACAAATAATACACCAACTACTAAAAATGTTATATATACTACCCCCAACTAATCTTAAAAAAAAAAATCTTAAGGGAGACACGAAGCAGGCCCTTCGATGACCTCTTCAGAGCACAGGTGAGGACGGGTGCCCAAGTGACTGGCAATGCTTGGGTCCCCCCGTGAATCGAAGAAGCCGGACATAAAATGGGGACGATCCGAGGGGTGCCTAGCTCTGGAACTAGAGAAACCCAACGCCAAGTCGGATCGTCATTGGAGAGACAGGGCAGGTTTTCACGAACCGGTGTCGGGTCCAGAGATCCTTGCTATTTATAACCAACTCCAAGGTCCAGAAAAAGGGACTGCCCTGTCCCATGTCCGCGCAAGACGTAAACCGGAGGCTCTCATTCTTTCTCCTCTTCTCACAGGCTCAGCTCCCTTCTAAACAATTAGCCCTCAATCAAAAAAAATTAAGCTTCTCCCATAACTCCAAATAAAATAGAAAATATTATCCTACAAGATTTCCATAAAAAATTACTGACATTTTCTTACAAATTAATTTACCCCGTATCTTACACAAATTTAAGCAAAAATGAGATTTCTCTAAAAACAAAAATTACTATTAGCTGTTATAATAAAAATCTCAAAAAAATATTCAAAACATATTTGCCTAAATGAAAAAAAATAGTCCCCTTATGAATAAGAAAAAAACTGCAATATGATTATTCGTATATAACAAAGATTTGTATTGATTTTCCTCGTGGCATTTGCAATATTATACTGAAAATAATAAGAAAAAAAACTATAACATACACACTAGTTGTAAAACATAAAACTATGAACTAATATCTGCAGATTACTTATTTAAATAATAAAAAATATATTAAAGCTCAGAAAATTCCAAGCATTCAAATAAAGTATAGATTGGTGCTTTAACATTTTTAAATAAGTTAACACCTAGCAATTTACTAACTAAATTATATATATAACAAATAAAAATATTGATAGTAATATTAAAGGTTTTTAGAAATGACTTTTCAGACAGGTTGGTGATCGTTTAATTGGGAAAGAGCCAGATTTGGCTAAGCTGTGCCAAACATTTGTCAAAATTAGAATCTATAAAATCTAAATACACTGAAGAAACCGTCATATTTTTAAGAAAACGGCAAATATAAATTACTAGTACAAAAAAAAGGGAAAGATCACTAGGGTACCTCGGGGTTGTGAAGCCCGTGTTTACTTACAGAAAGTAAACCCCTCGAGGGGACATTTCAGAAAGAAGATTAATTTTGTTTATACGTCTAAAAAATCAATTCATAAAACATGTTAAAAAAATATCATAACACGAAAAATGTTCTTTGCCAATTATATTGAGTTGCATTATGAAAATTCGATTCATTTTCCTTTTTACGAATTATATTAGATAATGCAATTTTAAAATTAACTTTTGTATTCTCTTTTACAAACATCTAACATAACTAATATACTCATTTTGAGTTTTCAGAAAAGTTTAAAGACATGTCATTTCCCTCAAGAGTTAAATATAGATTCACCAGAAACCACGAGGAAAATCAAATAAAAAAAATACTAGCAATTGTTTACCAAAAAATAAATTATGGAATGTTAAGAATTTTATATTTCCCACTTTTCCCATTGCTAATTAAATACCATCCCTTAACAAATAATACACCAACTACTAAAAATGTTATATATACTACCCCCAACTAATCTTAAAAAAAAAAATCTTAAGGGAGACACGAAGCAGGCCCTTCGATGACCTCTTCAGAGCACAGGTGAGGACGGGTGCCCAAGTGACTGGCAATGCTTGGGTCCCCCCGTGAATCGAAGAAGCCGGACATAAAATGGGGACGATCCGAGGGGTGCCTAGCTCTGGAACTAGAGAAACCCAACGCCAAGTCGGATCGTCATTGGAGAGACAGGGCAGGTTTTCACGAACCGGTGTCGGGTCCAGAGATCCTTGCTATTTATAACCAACTCCAAGGTCCAGAAAAAGGGACTGCCCTGTCCCATGTCCGCGCAAGACGTAAACAGGAGGCTCTCATTCCTTCTCCTCTTCTCACAGGCTCAGCTCCCTTCTAAACAATTAGCCCTCAATCAAAAAAAATTAAGCTTCTCCCATAACTCCAAATAAAATAGAAAATATTATCCTACAAGATTTCCATAAAAAATTACTGACATTCTCTTACAAATTAATTTACCCCATATCTTACACAAATTTAAGCAAAAAAAAAGATTTCTCAAAAAACAAAAATTACTATTAGCTGTTATAATAAAAATTTCAAAAAAATATTCAAAACGTATTTGCCTAAATGAAAAAAAATAGTCCCCTTATGAATAAGAAAAAAACTGCAATATGATTATTCGTATATAACAAAGATTTGTATTGATTTTCCTCGTGGCATTTGCAATATTATACTGAAAATAATAAGAAAAAAAACTATAACATACACACTAGTTGTAAAACATAAAACTATGAACTAATATCTGCAGATTACTTATTTAAATAATAAAAAATATATTAAAGCTTAGAAAATTCCAAGCATTCAAATAAAGTATAGATTGGTGCTTTAACATTTTTAAATAAGTTAACACCTAGCAATTTACTAACTAAATTATATATATAACAAATAAAAATATTGATAGTAATATTAAAGGTTTTTAGAAATGACTTTTCAGACAGGTTGGTGATCGTTTAATTGGGAAAGAGCCAGATTTGGCTAAGCTGTGCCAAACATTTGTCAAAATTAGAATCTATAAAATCTAAATACACTGAAGAAACCGTCATATTTTTAAGAAAACGGCAAATATAAATTACTAGTACAAAAAAAAGGGAAAGATTCCTAGGGTACCTCGGGGTTGTGAAGCCCGTGTTTACTTACAGAAAGTAAACCCCTCGAGGGGACATTTCAGAAAGAAGATTAATTTTGTTTATACGTCTAAAAAATCAATTCATAAAACATGTTAAAAAAATATCATAACACGAAAAATGTTCTTTGCCAATTATATTGAGTTGCATTATGAAAATTCGATTCATTTTCCTTTTTACGAATTATATTAGATAATGCAATTTTAAAATTAACTTTTGTATTCTCTTTTACAAATATCTAACATAACTAATATACTCATTTTGAGTTTTCAGAAAAGTTTAAAGACATGTCATTTCCCTCAAGAGTTAAATATAGATTCACCAGAAACCACGAGGAAAATCAAATAAAAAAAATACTAGCAATTGTTTACCAAAAAATAAATTATGGAATGTTAAGAATTTTATATTTCCCACTTTTCCCATTGCTAATTAAATACCATCCCTTAACAAATAACACACCAACTACTAAAAATGTTATATATACTACCCCCAACTAATCTTAAAAAAAACATCTTAAGGGAGACACGAAGCAGGCCCTTCGATGACCTCTTCAGAGCACAGGTGAGGACGGGTGCCCAAGTGACTGGCAATGCTTGGGTCCCCCCGTGAATCGAAGAAGCCGGACATAAAATGGGGACGATCCGAGGGGTGCCTAGCTCTGGATCTAGAGAAACCCAACGCCAAGTCGGATCGTCATTGGAGAGACAGGGCAGGTTTTCACGAACCGGTGTCGGGTCCAGAGATCCTTGCTATTTATAACCAACTCCAAGGTCCAGAAAAAGGGACTGCCCTGTCCCATGTCCGCGCAAGACGTAAACAGGAGGCTCTCATTCCTTCTCCTCTTCTCACAGGCTCAGCTCCCTTCTAAACAATTAGCCCTCAATCAAAAAAAATTAAGCTTCTCCCATAACTCCAAATAAAATAGAAAATATTATCCTACAAGATTTCCATTAAAAATTACTGACATTTTCTTACAAATTAATTTACCCCGTATCTTACACAAATTTAAGCAAAAATGAGAATTCTCAAAAAACAAAAATTACTATTAGCTGTTATAATAAAAATCTCAAAAAAATATTTAAAACATATTTGCCTAAATGAAAAAAAATAGTCCCCTTATGAATAAGAAAAAAACTGCAATATGATTATTCGTATATAACAAAGATTTGTATTGATTTTCCTCGTGGCATTTGCAATATTATACTGAAAATAAGAAGAAAAAAAACTATAACATACACACTAGTTGTAAAACATAAAACTATGAACTAATATCTGCAGATTACTTATTTAAATAATAAAAAATATATTAAAGCTTAGAAAATTCCAAGCATTCAAATACAGGTGCCCAAGTGACTGGCAATGCTTGGGTCCCCTCGTGAATCGAAGAAGCCGGACATAAAATGGGGACGATCCGAGGGGTGCCTAGCTCTGGAACTAGAGAAACCCAACGCCAAGTCGGATCGTCATTGGAGAGACAGGGCAGGTTTTCACGAACCGGTGTCGGGTCCAGAGATCCTTGCTATTTATAACCAACTACAAGGTCCATAAAAAGGGACTGCCCTGTCCCATGTCCGCGCAAGACGTAAACAGGAGTCTCTCATTCCTTCTCCTCTTCTCACAGGCTCAGCTCCCTTCTAAACAATTAGCCCTCAATCAAAAAAAATTAAGCTTCTCCCATAACTCCAAATAAAATAGAAAATATTATCCTACAAGATTTCCATAAAAAATTACTGACATTCTCTTACAAATTAATTTACCCCATATCTTACACAAATTTAAGCAAAAAAAAAGATTTCTCAAAAAACAAAAATTACTATTAGCTGTTATAATAAAAATTTCAAAAAAATATTCAAAACGTATTTGCCTAAATGAAAAAAAATAGTCCCCTTATGAATAAGAAAAAAACTGCAATATGATTATTCGTATATAACAAAGATTTGTATTGATTTTCCTCGTGGCATTTGCAATATTATACTGAAAATAATAAGAAAAAAAACTATAATATACACACTAGTTGTAAAACATAAAACTATGAACTAATATCTGCAGATTACTTATTTAAATAATAAAAAATATATTAAAGCTTAGAAAATTCCAAGCATTCAAATAAAGTATAGATTGGTGCTTTAACATTTTTAAATAAGTTAACACCTAGCAATTTACTAACTAAATTATATATATAACAAATAAAAATATTGATAGTAATATTAAAGGTTTTTAGAAATGACTTTTCAGACAGGTTGGTGATCGTTTAATTGGGAAAGAGCCAGATTTGGCTAAACTGTGCCAAACATTTGTCAAAATTAGAATCTATAAAATCTAAATACACTGAAGAAACCGTCATATTTTTAAGAAAACGGCAAATATAAATTACTAGTACAAAAAAAAGGGAAAGATTCCTAGGGTACCTCGGGGTTGTGAAGCCCGTGTTTACTTACAGAAAGTAAACCCCTCGAGGGGACATTTCAGAAAGAAGATTAATTTTGTTTATACGTCTAAAAAATCAATTCATAAAACATGTTAAAAAAATATCATAACACGAAAAATGTTCTTTGCCAATTATATTGAGTTGCATTATGAAAATTCGATTCATTTTCCTTTTTACGAATTATATTAGATAATGCAATTTTAAAATTAACTTTTGTATTCTCTTTTACAAACATCTAACATAACTAATATACTCATTTTGAGTTTTCAGAAAAGTTTAAAGACATGTCATTTCCCTCAAGAGTTAAATATAGATTCACCAGAAACCACGAGGAAAATCAAATAAAAAAAATACTAGCAATTGTTTACCAAAAAATAAATTATGGAATGTTAAGAATTTTATATTTCCCACTTTTCCCATTGCTAATTAAATACCATCCCTTAACAAATAATACACCAACTACTAAAAATGTTATATATACTACCCCCAACTAATCTTAAAAAAAAAATCTTAAGGGAGACACGAAGCAGGCCCTTCGATGACCTCTTCAGAGCACAGGTGAGGACGGGTGCCCAAGTGACTGGCAATGCTTGGGTCCCCCCGTGAATCGAAGAAGCCGGACATAAAATGGGGACGATCCGAGGGGTGCCTAGCTCTGGATCTAGAGAAACCCAACGCCAAGTCGGATCGTCATTGGAGAGACAGGGCAGGTTTTCACGAACCGGTGTCGGGTCCAGAGATCCTTGCTATTTATAACCAACTCCAAGGTCCAGAAAAAGGGACTGCCCTGTCCCATGTCCGCGCAAGACGTAAACAGGAGGCTCTCATTCCTTCTCCTCTTCTCACAGGCTCAGCTCCCTTCTAAACAATTAGCCCTCAATCAAAAAAAATTAAGCTTCTCCCATAACTCCAAATAAAATAGAAAATATTATCCTACAAGATTTCCATAAAAAATTACTGACATTCTCTTACAAATTAATTTACCCCATATCTTACACAAATTTAAGCAAAAAAAAAGATTTCTCAAAAAACAAAAATTACTATTAGCTGTTATAATAAAAATCTCAAAAAAATATTCAAAACATATTTGCCTAAATGAAAAAAAATAGTCCCCTTATGAATAAGAAAAAAACTGCAATATGATTATTCGTATATAACAAAGATTTGTATTGATTTTCCTCGTGGCATTTGCAATATTATACTGAAAATAATAAGAAAAAAAACTATAACATACACACTAGTTGTAAAACATAAAACTATGAACTAATATCTGCAGATTACTTATTTAAATAATAAAAAATTTATTAAAGCTTAGAAAATTCCAAGCATTCAAATAAAGTATAGATTGGTGCTTTAACATTTTTAAATAAGTTAACACCTAGCAATTTACTAACTAAATTATATATATAACAAATAAAAATATTGATAGTAATATTAAAGGTTTTTAGAAATGACTTTTCAGACAGGTTGGTGATCGTTTAATTGGGAAAGAGCCAGATTTGGCTAAGCTGTGCCAAACATTTGTCAAAATTAGAATCTATAAAATCTAAATACACTGAAGAAACCGTCATATTTTTAAGAAAACGGCAAATATAAATTACTAGTACAAAAAAAAGGGAAAGATCACTAGGGTACCTCGGGGTTGTGAAGCCCGTGTTTACTTACAGAAAGTAAACCCCTCGAGGGGACATTTCAGAAAGAAGATTAATTTTGTTTATACGTCTAAAAAATCAATTCATAAAACATGTTAAAAAAATATCATAACACGAAAAATGTTCTTTGCCAATTATATTGAGTTGCATTATGAAAATTCGATTCATTTTCCTTTTTACGAATTATATTAGATAATGCAATTTTAAAATTAACTTTTGTATTCTCTTTTACAAACATCTAACATAACTAATATACTCATTTTGAGTTTTCAGAAAAGTTTAAAGACATGTCGTTTCCCTCAAGAGTTAAATATAGATTCACCAGAAACCACGAGGAAAATCAAATAAAAAAAATACTAGCAATTGTTTACCAAAAAATAAATTATGGAATGTTAAGAATTTTATATTTCCCACTTTTCCCATTGCTAATTAAATACCATCCCTTAACAAATAATACACCAACTACTAAAAATGTTATATATACTACCCCCAACTAATCTTAAAAAAAAAATCTTAAGGGAGACACGAAGCAGGCCCTTCGATGACCTCTTCAGAGCACAGGTGAGGACGGGTGCCCAAGTGACTGGCAATGCTTGGGTCCCCCCGTGAATCGAAGAAGCCGGACATAAAATGGGGACGATCCGAGGGGTGCCTAGCTCTGGATCTAGAGAAACCCAACGCCAAGTCGGATCGTCATTGGAGAGACAGGGCAGGTTTTCACGAACCGGTGTCGGGTCCAGAGATCCTTGCTATTTATAACCAACTCCAAGGTCCAGAAAAAGGGACTGCCCTGTCCCATGTCCGTGCAAGACGTAAACAGGAGGCTCTCATTCCTTCTCCTCTTCTCACAGGCTCAGCTCAATTCTAAACAATTAGCCCTCAATCAAAAAAAATTAAGCTTCTCCCATAACTCCAAATAAAATAGAAAATATTATCCTACAAGATTTCCATTAAAAATTACTGACATTTTCTTACAAATTAATATACCCCGTATCTTACACAAATTTAAGCAAAAATGAGAATTCTCAAAAAACAAAAATTACTATTAGCTGTTATAATAAAAATCTCAAAAAAATATTTAAAACATATTTGCCTAAATGAAAAAAAATAGTCCCCTTATGAATAAGAAAAAAACTGCAATATGATTATTCGTATATAACAAAGATTTGTATTGATTTTCCTCGTGGCATTTGCAATATTATACTGAAAATAAGAAGAAAAAAAACTATAACATACACACTAGTTGTAAAACATAAAACTATGAACTAATATCTGCAGATTACTTATTTAAATAATAAAAAATATATTAAAGCTTAGAAAATTCCAAGCATTCAAATACAGGTGCCCAAGTGACTGGCAATGCTTGGGTCCCCTCGTGAATCGAAGAAGCCGGACATAAAATGGGGACGATCCGAGGGGTGCCTAGCTCTGGAACTAGAGAAACCCAACGCCAAGTCGGATCGTCATTGGAGAGACAGGGCAGGTTTTCACGAACCGGTGTCGGGTCCAGAGATCCTTGCTATTTATAACCAACTACAAGGTCCATAAAAAGGGACTGCCCTGTCCCATGTCCGCGCAAGACGTAAACAGGAGTCTCTCATTCCTTCTCCTCTTCTCACAGGCTCAGCTCCCTTCTAAACAATTAGCCCTCAATCAAAAAAAATTAAGCTTCTCCCATAACTCCAAATAAGATAGAAAATATTATCCTACAAGATTTCCATAAAAAATTACTGACATTCTCTTACAAATTAATTTACCCCATATCTTACACAAATTTAAGCAAAAAAAAGATTTCTCAAAAAACAAAAATTACTATTAGCTGTTATAATAAAAATTTCAAAAAAATATTCAAAACGTATTTGCCTAAATGAAAAAAAATAGTCCCCTTATCAATAAGAAAAAAACTGCAATATGATTATTCGTATATAACAAAGATTTGTATTGATTTTCCTCGTGGCATTTGCAATATTATACTGAAAATAATAAGAAAAAAAACTATAACATACACACTAGTTGTAAAACATAAAACTATGAACTAATATCTGCAGATTACTTATTTAAATAATAAAAAATATATTAAAGCTTAGAAAATTCCAAGCATTCAAATAAAGTATAGATTGGTGCTTTAACATTTTTAAATAAGTTAACACCTAGCAATTTACTAACTAAATTATATATATAACAAATAAAAATATTGATAGTAATATTAAAGGTTTTTAGAAATGACTTTTCAGACAGGTTGGTGATCGTTTAATTGGGAAAGAGCCAGATTTGGCTAAGCTGTGCCAAACATTTGTCAAAATTAGAATCTATAAAATCTAAATACACTGAAGAAACCGTCATATTTTTAAGAAAACGGCAAATATAAATTACTAGTACAAAAAAAAGGGAAAGATCACTAGGGTACCTCGGGGTTGTGAAGCCCGTGTTTACTTACAGAAAGTAAACCCCTCGAGGGGACATTTCAGAAAGAAGATTAATTTTGTTTATACGTCTAAAAAATCAATTCATAAAACATGTTAAAAAAATATCATAACACGAAAAATGTTCTTTGCCAATTATATTGAGTTGCATTATGAAAATTCGATTCATTTTCCTTTTTACGAATTATATTAGATAATGCAATTTTAAAATTAACTTTTGTATTCTCTTTTACAAACATCTAACATAACTAATATACTCATTTTGAGTTTTCAGAAAAGTTTAAAGACATGTCGTTTCCCTCAAGAGTTAAATATAGATTCACCAGAAACCACGAGGAAAATCAAATAAAAAAAATACTAGCAATTGTTTACCAAAAAATAAATTATGGAATGTTAAGAATTTTATATTTCCCACTTTTCCCATTGCTAATTAAATACCATCCCTTAACAAATAATACACCAACTACTAAAAATGTTATATATACTACCCCCAACTAATCTTAAAAAAAAAATCTTAAGGGAGACACGAAGCAGGCCCTTCGATGACCTCTTCAGAGCACAGGTGAGGACGGGTGCCCAAGTGACTGGCAATGCTTGGGTCCCCCCGTGAATCGAAGAAGCCGGACATAAAATGGGGACGATCCGAGGGGTGCCTAGCTCTGGATCTAGAGAAACCCAACGCCAAGTCGGATCGTCATTGGAGAGACAGGGCAGGTTTTCACGAACCGGTGTCGGGTCCAGAGATCCTTGCTATTTATAACCAACTCCAAGGTCCAGAAAAAGGGACTGCCCTGTCCCATGTCCGTGCAAGACGTAAACAGGAGGCTCTCATTCCTTCTCCTCTTCTCACAGGCTCAGCTCAATTCTAAACAATTAGCCCTCAATCAAAAAAAATTAAGCTTCTCCCATAACTCCAAATAAAATAGAAAATATTATCCTACAAGATTTCCATTAAAAATTACTGACATTTTCTTACAAATTAATATACCCCGTATCTTACACAAATTTAAGCAAAAATGAGAATTCTCAAAAAACAAAAATTACTATTAGCTGTTATAATAAAAATCTCAAAAAAATATTTAAAACATATTTGCCTAAATGAAAAAAAATAGTCCCCTTATGAATAAGAAAAAAACTGCAATATGATTATTCGTATATAACAAAGATTTGTATTGATTTTCCTCGTGGCATTTGCAATATTATACTGAAAATAAGAAGAAAAAAAACTATAACATACACACTAGTTGTAAAACATAAAACTATGAACTAATATCTGCAGATTACTTATTTAAATAATAAAAAATATATTAAAGCTTAGAAAATTCCAAGCATTCAAATACAGGTGCCCAAGTGACTGGCAATGCTTGGGTCCCCTCGTGAATCGAAGAAGCCGGACATAAAATGGGGACGATCCGAGGGGTGCCTAGCTCTGGAACTAGAGAAACCCAACGCCAAGTCGGATCGTCATTGGAGAGACAGGGCAGGTTTTCACGAACCGGTGTCGGGTCCAGAGATCCTTGCTATTTATAACCAACTACAAGGTCCATAAAAAGGGACTGCCCTGTCCCATGTCCGCGCAAGACGTAAACAGGAGTCTCTCATTCCTTCTCCTCTTCTCACAGGCTCAGCTCCCTTCTAAACAATTAGCCCTCAATCAAAAAAAATTAAGCTTCTCCCATAACTCCAAATAAAATAGAAAATATTATCCTACAAGATTTCCATAAAAAATTACTGACATTCTCTTACAAATTAATTTACCCCATATCTTACACAAATTTAAGCAAAAAAAAGATTTCTCAAAAAACAAAAATTACTATTAGCTGTTATAATAAAAATTTCAAAAAAATATTCAAAACGTATTTGCCTAAATGAAAAAAAATAGTCCCCTTATCAATAAGAAAAAAACTGCAATATGATTATTCGTATATAACAAAGATTTGTATTGATTTTCCTCGTGGCATTTGCAATATTATACTGAAAATAATAAGAAAAAAAACTATAACATACACACTAGTTGTAAAACATAAAACTATGAACTAATATCTGCAGATTACTTATTTAAATAATAAAAAATATATTAAAGCTTAGAAAATTCCAAGCATTCAAATAAAGTATAGATTGGTGCTTTAACATTTTTAAATAAGTTAACACCTAGCAATTTACTAACTAAATTATATATATAACAAATAAAAATATTGATAGTAATATTAAAGGTTTTTAGAAATGACTTTTCAGACAGGTTGGTGATCGTTTAATTGGGAAAGAGCCAGATTTGGCTAAGCTGTGCCAAACATTTGTCAAAATTAGAATCTATAAAATCTAAATACACTGAAGAAACCGTCATATTTTTAAGAAAACGGCAAATATAAATATAAATTACTAGTACAAAAAAAAGGGAAATATTCCTAGGGTACCTCATGGTTGTGAAGCCCGTGTTTACTTACAGAAAGTAAACCCTTCGAGGGGACATTTCAGAAAGAAGATTAATTTTGTTTATACGTCTAAAAAATCAATTCATAAAACATGTTAAAAAAATATCATAACACGAAAAATGTTCTTTGCCAATTATATTGAGTTGCATTATGAAAATTCGATTCATTTTCCTTTTTACGAATTATATTAGATAATGCAATTTTAAAATTAACTTTTGTATTCTCTTTTACAAACATCTAACATAACTAATATACTCATTTTGAGTTTTCAGAAAAGTTTAAAGACATGTCATTTCCCTCAAGAATTAAATATAGATTCACCAGAAACCACGAGGAAAATCAAATAAAGAAAATACTAGCAATTGTTTACCAAAAAATAAATTATGGAATGTTAAGAATTTTATATTTCCCACTTTTCCCATTGCTAATTAAATACCATCCCTTAACAAATAATACACCAACTACTAAAAATGTTATATATACTACCCCCAACTAATCTTAAAAAAAAAAATCTTAAGGGAGACACGAAGCAGGCCCTTCGATGACCTCTTCAGAGCACAGGTGAGGACGGGTGCCCAAGTGACTGGCAATGCTTGGGTCCCCCCGTGAATCGAAGAAGCCGGACATAAAATGGGGACGATCCGAGGGGTGCCTAGCTCTGGAACTAGAGAAACCCAACGCCAAGTCGGATCGTCATTGGAGAGACAGGGCAGGTTTTCACGAACCGGTGTCGGGTCCAGAGATCCTTGCTATTTATAACGAACTACAAGGTCCATAAAAAGGGACTGCCCTGTCCCATGTCCGCGCAAGACGTAAACAGGAGTCTCTCCTTCCTTCTCCTCTTCTCACAGGCTCAGCTCCCTTCTAAACAATTAGCCCTCAATCAAAAAAAATTAAGCTTCTCCCATAACTCCAAATAAAATAGAAAATATTATCCTACAAGATTTCCATAAAAAATTACTGACATTTTCTTACAAATTAATTTACCCCGTATCTTACACAAATTTAAGCAAAAATGAGATTTCTCTAAAAGCAAAAATTACTATTAGCTGTTATAATAAAAATCTCAAAAAAATATTCAAAACATATTTACCTAAATGAAAAAAAATAGTCCCCTTATGAATAAGAAAAAAACTGCAATATGATTATTCGTATATAACAAAGATTTGTATTGATTTTCCTCGTGGCATTTGCAATATTATACTGAAAATAATAAGAAAAAAAACTATAACATACACACTAGTTGTAAAACATAAAACTATGAACTAATATCTACAGATTACTTATTTAAATAATAAAAAATATATTAAAGCTTAGAAAATTCCAAGCATTCAAATAAAGTATAGATTGGTGCTTTAACATTTTTAAATAAGTTAACACCTAGCAATTTACTAACTAAATTATATATATAACAAATAAAAATATTGATAGTAATATTAAAGGTTTTTAGAAATGACTTTTCAGACAGGTTGGTGATCGTTTAATGGCGAAGGAGCCAGATTTGACTAAGCTGTGCCAAACATTTGTCAAAATTAGAATCTATAAAATCTAAATACATTGAAGAAACCGTCATATTTTTAAGAAAACGGCAAATATAAAATACTAGTACAAAAAAAGGGAAAGATCACTAGGGTACCTCGGGGTTGTGAAGCCCGTGTTTACTTACAGAAAGAAAACCCTCGAGGGGACATTTCAGAAGAAGATTAATTTTGTTTATACGTCTTAAAAATCAATTCATAAAACAACCATAAAACATGTTAAAAAAATATCATAACACGAAAAATGTTCTTTGCCAATTAGTTTGAGTTGCATTATGAAAATTCGATTCATTTTCCTTTTTACGAATTATATTAGATAATGCAATTTTAAAATTAACTTTTGTATTCTCTTTTACAAACATCTAACATAACTAATATACTCATTTTCAGTTTTCAGAAAAGTTTAAAGACATGTCATTTCCCTCAAGAATTAAATATAGATTCACCAGAAACCACGAGGAAAATCAAATAAAAAAAATACTAGCAATTGTTTACCAAAAAATAAATTATGGAATGTTAAGAATTTTATATTTCCCACTTTTCCCATTGCTAATTAAATACCATCCCTTAACAAATAATACACCAACTACTAAAAATGTTATATATACTACCCCCAACTAATCTTAAAAAAAAAAATCTTAAGGGAGACACGAAGCAGGCCCTTCGATGACCTCTTCAGAGCACAGGTGAGGACGGGTGCCCAAGTGACTGGCAATGCTTGGGTCCCCCCGTGAATCGAAGAAGCCGGACATAAAATGGGGACGATCCGAGGGGTGCCTAGCTCTGGAACTAGAGAAACCCAACGCCAAGTCGGATCGTCATTGGAGAGACAGGGCAGGTTTTCACGAACCGGTGTCGGGTCCAGAGATCCTTGCTATTTATAACCAACTCCAAGGTCCAGAAAAAGGGACTGCCCTGTCCCATGTCCGCGCAAGACGTAAACCGGAGGCTCTCATTCTTTCTCCTCTTCTCACAGGCTCAGCTCCCTTCTAAACAATTAGCCCTCAATCAAAAAAAATTAAGCTTCTCCCATAACTCCAAATAAAATAGAAAATATTATCCTACAAGATTTCCATAAAAAATTACTGACATTTTCTTACAAATTAATTTACCCCGTATCTTACACAAATTTAAGCAAAAATGAGATTTCTCTAAAAACAAAAATTACTATTAGCTGTTATAATAAAAATCTCAAAAAAATATTCAA
Source organism: Troglohyphantes excavatus (assembly GCA_963932185.1). Taxonomy (NCBI): domain Eukaryota; kingdom Metazoa; phylum Arthropoda; class Arachnida; order Araneae; family Linyphiidae; genus Troglohyphantes; species Troglohyphantes excavatus. Next base: position 69,487,097 of record OZ010671.1, on the reverse strand, counting down.
AACATATTTGCCTAAATGAAAAAAAATAGTCCCCTTATGAATAAGAAAAAAACTGCAATATGATTATTCGTATATAACAAAGATTTGTATTGATTTTCCTCGTGGCATTTGCAATATTATACTGAAAATAATAAGAAAAAAAACTATAACATACACACTAGTTGTAAAACATAAAACTATGAACTAATATCTGCAGATTACTTATTTAAATAATAAAAAATATATTAAAGCTCAGAAAATTCCAAGCATTCAAATAAAGTATAGATTGGTGCTTTAACATTTTTAAATAAGTTAACACCTAGCAATTTACTAACTAAATTATATATATAACAAATAAAAATATTGATAGTAATATTAAAGGTTTTTAGAAATGACTTTTCAGACAGGTTGGTGATCGTTTAATTGGGAAAGAGCCAGATTTGGCTAAGCTGTGCCAAACATTTGTCAAAATTAGAATCTATAAAATCTAAATACACTGAAGAAACCGTCATATTTTTAAGAAAACGGCAAATATAAATTACTAGTACAAAAAAAAGGGAAAGATCACTAGGGTACCTCGGGGTTGTGAAGCCCGTGTTTACTTACAGAAAGAAAACCCTCGAGGGGACATTTCAGAAGAAGATTAATTTTGTTTATACGTCTTAAAAATCAATTCATAAAACAACCATAAAACATGTTAAAAAAATATCATAACACGAAAAATGTTCTTTGCCAATTAGTTTGAGTTGCATTATGAAAATTCGATTCATTTTCCTTTTTACGAATTATATTAGATAATGCAATTTTAAAATTAACTTTTGTATTCTCTTTTACAAACATCTAACATAACTAATATACTCATTTTCAGTTTTCAGAAAAGTTTAAAGACATGTCATTTCCCTCAAGAATTAAATATAGATTCACCAGAAACCACGAGGAAAATCAAATAAAAAAAATACTAGCAATTGTTTACCAAAAAATAAATTATGGAATGTTAAGAATTTTATATTTCCCACTTTTCCCATTGCTAATTAAATACCATCCCTTAACAAATAATACACCAACTACTAAAAATGTTATATATACTACCCCCAACTAATCTTAAAAAAAAAAATCTTAAGGGAGACACGAAGCAGGCCCTTCGATGACCTCTTCAGAGCACAGGTGAGGACGGGTGCCCAAGTGACTGGCAATGCTTGGGTCCCCCCGTGAATCGAAGAAGCCGGACATAAAATGGGGACGATCCGAGGGGTGCCTAGCTCTGGAACTAGAGAAACCCAACGCCAAGTCGGATCGTCATTGGAGAGACAGGGCAGGTTTTCACGAACCGGTGTCGGGTCCAGAGATCCTTGCTATTTATAACCAACTCCAAGGTCCAGAAAAAGGGACTGCCCTGTCCCATGTCCGCGCAAGACGTAAACCGGAGGCTCTCATTCTTTCTCCTCTTCTCACAGGCTCAGCTCCCTTCTAAACAATTAGCCCTCAATCAAAAAAAATTAAGCTTCTCCCATAACTCCAAATAAAATAGAAAATATTATCCTACAAGATTTCCATAAAAAATTACTGACATTTTCTTACAAATTAATTTACCCCGTATCTTACACAAATTTAAGCAAAAATGAGATTTCTCTAAAAACAAAAATTACTATTAGCTGTTATAATAAAAATCTCAAAAAAATATTCAAAACATATTTGCCTAAATGAAAAAAAATAGTCCCCTTATGAATAAGAAAAAAACTGCAATATGATTATTCGTATATAACAAAGATTTGTATTGATTTTCCTCGTGGCATTTGCAATATTATACTGAAAATAATAAGAAAAAAAACTATAACATACACACTAGTTGTAAAACATAAAACTATGAACTAATATCTGCAGATTACTTATTTAAATAATAAAAAATATATTAAAGCTCAGAAAATTCCAAGCATTCAAATAAAGTATAGATTGGTGCTTTAACATTTTTAAATAAGTTAACACCTAGCAATTTACTAACTAAATTATATATATAACAAATAAAAATATTGATAGTAATATTAAAGGTTTTTAGAAATGACTTTTCAGACAGGTTGGTGATCGTTAAATTGGGAAAGAGCCAGATTTGGCTAAGCTGTGCCAAACATTTGTCAAAATTAGAATCTATAAAATCTAAATACACTGAAGAAACCGTCATATTTTTAAGAAAACGGCAAATATAAATTACTAGTACAAAAAAAAGGGAAAGATCACTAGGGTACCTCGGGGTTGTGAAGCCCGTGTTTACTTACAGAAAGTAAACCCCTCGAGGGGACATTTCAGAAAGAAGATTAATTTTGTTTATACGTCTAAAAAATCAATTCATAAAACATGTTAAAAAAATATCATAACACGAAAAATGTTCTTTGCCAATTATATTGAGTTGCATTATGAAAATTCGATTCATTTTCCTTTTTACGAATTATATTAGATAATGCAATTTTAAAATTAACTTTTGTATTCTCTTTTACAAACATCTAACATAACTAATATACTCATTTTGAGTTTTCAGAAAAGTTTAAAGACATGTCATTTCCCTCAAGAGTTAAATATAGATTCACCAGAAACCACGAGGAAAATCAAATAAAAAAAATACTAGCAATTGTTTACCAAAAAATAAATTATGGAATGTTAAGAATTTTATATTTCCCACTTTTCCCATTGCTAATTAAATACCATCCCTTAACAAATAATACACCAACTACTAAAAATGTTATATATACTACCCCCAACTAATCTTAAAAAAAAAAATCTTAAGGGAGACACGAAGCAGGCCCTTCGATGACCTCTTCAGAGCACAGGTGAGGACGGGTGCCCAAGTGACTGGCAATGCTTGGGTCCCCCCGTGAATCGAAGAAGCCGGACATAAAATGGGGACGATCCGAGGGGTGCCTAGCTCTGGAACTAGAGAAACCCAACGCCAAGTCGGATCGTCATTGGAGAGACAGGGCAGGTTTTCACGAACCGGTGTCGGGTCCAGAGATCCTTGCTATTTATAACCAACTACAAGGTCCATAAAAAGGGACTGCCCTGTCCCATGTCCGCGCAAGACGTAAACAGGAGTCTCTCATTCCTTCTGCTCTTCTCACAGGCTCAGCTCCCTTCTAAACAATTAGCCCTCAATCAAAAAAAATTAAGCTTCTCCCATAACTCCAAATAAAATAGAAAATATTATCCTACAAGATTTCCATAAAAAATTACTGACATTTTCTTACAAATTAATTTACCCCGTATCTTACACAAATTTAAGCAAAAATGAGATTTCTCTAAAAACAAAAATTACTATTAGCTGTTATAATAAAAATCTCAAAAAAATATTCAAAACATATTTGCCTAAATGAAAAAAAATAGTCCCCTTATGAATAAGAAAAAAACTGCAATATGATTATTCGTATATAACAAAGATTTGTATTGATTTTCCTCGTGGCATTTGCAATATTATACTGAAAATAATAAGAAAAAAAACTATAACATACACAACAGTTGTAAAACATAAAACTATGAATTAATATCTGCAGATTACTTATTTAAATAATAAAAAATATATTAAAGCTTAGAAAATTCCAAGCATTCAAATAAAGTATAGATTGGTGCTTTAACATTTTTAAATAAGTTAACACCTAGCAATTTACTAACTAAATTATATATATAACAAATAAAAATATTGATAGTAATATTAAAGGTTTTTAGAAATGACATTTCAGACAGGTTGGTGATCGTTTAATGGCGAAGGAGCCAGATTTGGCTAAGCTGTGCCAAACATTTGTCAAAATTAGAATCTATAAAATATAAATACATTGAAGAAACCGTCATATTTTTAAGAAAACGGCAAATATAAAATACTAGTACAAAAAAAAGGGAAAGATCACTAGGGTACCTCGGGGTTGTGAAGCCCTTGTTTACTTACAGAAAGTAAACCCCTCGAGGGGACATTTCAGAAAGAAGATTAATTTTGTTTATACGTCTTAAAAATCAATTCATAAAACAACCATAAAACATGTTAAAAAAATATCATAACACGAAAAATGTTCTTTGCCAATTAGTTTGAGTTGCATTATGAAAATTCGATTCATTTTCCTTTTTACGAATTATATTAGATAATGCAATTTTAAAATTAACTTTTGTATTCTCTTTTACAAACATCTAACATAACTAATATACTCATTTTGAGTTTTCAGAAAAGTTTAAAGACATGTCATTTCCCTCAAGAGTTAAATATAGATTCACCAGAAACCACGAGGAAAATCAAATAAAAAAAATACTAGCAATTGTTTACCAAAAAATAAATTATGGAATGTTAAGAATTTTATATTTCCCACTTTTCCCATTGCTAATTAAATACCATCCCTTAACAAATAATACACCAACTACTAAAAATGTTATATATACTACCCCCAACTAATCTTAAAAAAAAAATCTTAAGGGAGACACGAAGCAGGCCCTTCGATGACCTCTTCAGAGCACAGGTGAGGACGGGTGCCCAAGTGACTGGCAATGCTTGGGTCCCCCCGTGAATCGAAGAAGCCGGACATAAAATGGGGACGATCCGAGGGGTGCCTAGCTCTGGATCTAGAGAAACCCAACGCCAAGTCGGATCGTCATTGGAGAGACAGGGCAGGTTTTCACGAACCGGTGTCGGGTCCAGAGATCCTTGCTATTTATAACCAACTCCAAGGTCCAGAAAAAGGGACTGCCCTGTCCCATGTCCGCGCAAGACGTAAACAGGAGGCTCTCATTCCTTCTCCTCTTCTCACAGGCTCAGCTCCCTTCTAAACAATTAGCCCTCAATCAAAAAAAATTAAGCTTCTCCCATAACTCCAAATAAAATAGAAAATATTATCCTACAAGATTTCCATAAAAAATTACTGACATTCTCTTACAAATTAATTTACCCCATATCTTACACAAATTTAAGCAAAAAAAAAGATTTCTCAAAAAACAAAAATTACTATTAGCTGTTATAATAAAAATCTCAAAAAAATATTCAAAACATATTTGCCTAAATGAAAAAAAATAGTCCCCTTATGAATAAGAAAAAAACTGCAATATGATTATTCGTATATAACAAAGATTTGTATTGATTTTCCTCGTGGCATTTGCAATATTATACTGAAAATAATAAGAAAAAAAACTATAACATACACACTAGTTGTAAAACATAAAACTATGAACTAATATCTGCAGATTACTTATTTAAATAATAAAAAATTTATTAAAGCTTAGAAAATTCCAAGCATTCAAATAAAGTATAGATTGGTGCTTTAACATTTTTAAATAAGTTAACACCTAGCAATTTACTAACTAAATTATATATATAACAAATAAAAATATTGATAGTAATATTAAAGGTTTTTAGAAATGACTTTTCAGACAGGTTGGTGATCGTTTAATTGGGAAAGAGCCAGATTTGGCTAAGCTGTGCCAAACATTTGTCAAAATTAGAATCTATAAAATCTAAATACACTGAAGAAACCGTCATATTTTTAAGAAAACGGCAAATATAAATTACTAGTACAAAAAAAAGGGAAAGATCACTAGGGTACCTCGGGGTTGTGAAGCCCGTGTTTACTTACAGAAAGTAAACCCCTCGAGGGGACATTTCAGAAAGAAGATTAATTTTGTTTATACGTCTAAAAAATCAATTCATAAAACATGTTAAAAAAATATCATAACACGAAAAATGTTCTTTGCCAATTATATTGAGTTGCATTATGAAAATTCGATTCATTTTCCTTTTTACGAATTATATTAGATAATGCAATTTTAAAATTAACTTTTGTATTCTCTTTTACAAACATCTAACATAACTAATATACTCATTTTGAGTTTTCAGAAAAGTTTAAAGACATGTCGTTTCCCTCAAGAGTTAAATATAGATTCACCAGAAACCACGAGGAAAATCAAATAAAAAAAATACTAGCAATTGTTTACCAAAAAATAAATTATGGAATGTTAAGAATTTTATATTTCCCACTTTTCCCATTGCTAATTAAATACCATCCCTTAACAAATAATACACCAACTACTAAAAATGTTATATATACTACCCCCAACTAATCTTAAAAAAAAAATCTTAAGGGAGACACGAAGCAGGCCCTTCGATGACCTCTTCAGAGCACAGGTGAGGACGGGTGCCCAAGTGACTGGCAATGCTTGGGTCCCCCCGTGAATCGAAGAAGCCGGACATAAAATGGGGACGATCCGAGGGGTGCCTAGCTCTGGATCTAGAGAAACCCAACGCCAAGTCGGATCGTCATTGGAGAGACAGGGCAGGTTTTCACGAACCGGTGTCGGGTCCAGAGATCCTTGCTATTTATAACCAACTCCAAGGTCCAGAAAAAGGGACTGCCCTGTCCCATGTCCGTGCAAGACGTAAACAGGAGGCTCTCATTCCTTCTCCTCTTCTCACAGGCTCAGCTCAATTCTAAACAATTAGCCCTCAATCAAAAAAAATTAAGCTTCTCCCATAACTCCAAATAAAATAGAAAATATTATCCTACAAGATTTCCATTAAAAATTACTGACATTTTCTTACAAATTAATATACCCCGTATCTTACACAAATTTAAGCAAAAATGAGAATTCTCAAAAAACAAAAATTACTATTAGCTGTTATAATAAAAATCTCAAAAAAATATTTAAAACATATTTGCCTAAATGAAAAAAAATAGTCCCCTTATGAATAAGAAAAAAACTGCAATATGATTATTCGTATATAACAAAGATTTGTATTGATTTTCCTCGTGGCATTTGCAATATTATACTGAAAATAAGAAGAAAAAAAACTATAACATACACACTAGTTGTAAAACATAAAACTATGAACTAATATCTGCAGATTACTTATTTAAATAATAAAAAATATATTAAAGCTTAGAAAATTCCAAGCATTCAAATACAGGTGCCCAAGTGACTAGCAATGCTTGGGTCCCCTCGTGAATCGAAGAAGCCGGACATAAAATGGGGACGATCCGAGGGGTGCCTAGCTCTGGAACTAGAGAAACCCAACGCCAAGTCGGATCGTCATTGGAGAGACAGGGCAGGTTTTCACGAACCGGTGTCGGGTCCAGAGATCCTTGCTATTTATAACCAACTCCAAGGTCCAGAAAAAGGGACTGCCCTGTCCCATGTCCGCGCAAGACGTAAACAGGAGGCTCTCATTCCTTCTCCTCTTCTCACAGGCTCAGCTCCCTTCTAAACAATTAGCCCTCAATCAAAGCTTCTCCCATAACTCCAAATAAAATAGAAAATATTATCCTACAAGATTTCCATAAAAAATTACTGACATTTTCTTACAAATTAATTTACCCCGTATCTTACACAAATTTAAGCAAAAATGATATTTCTCAAAAAACAAAAATTACTATTAGCTGTTATAATAAAAATCTCAAAAAAATATTCAAAACATATTTGCCTAAATGAAAAAAAAAATAGTCCCCTTATGAATAAGAAAAAAACTGCAATATGATTATTCGTATAAAACAAAGATTGGTATTGAAATTTATGCGTGAAGAAAATTAATATTATTCCCAAATGAAAGCTAGGGAAAATTAGAAATTGCCCAACTTGTAATATTACATTTAAATTAGACTAATTGGAATATGGATGCAACAATTCAATGCTTGTGACAGAACTGTTTAATATTACCTAAATTATATACAGGAAAAGAACAAAAATTTCAATAAATTGGAACTGGGAATTTTCAGCACTGTTGAGTTGGGAATTTCGAAAAGTTGAGTTGAGAATCGTTGGGAATTTCGAATCGTTAAGTTGTGAAATTTCTTGTTTCAACCACCCCAAAATATTTTCTATAACGGCACTGGATGTTTATTACTTTTGGCAGAAATAGACATAAATCAGTGAATGAACATATAATGGGCAGCACATGCGTTTAGTTACAGCAAAAAAAAAAAATTTAAGAACACACATTGAATCGTTTAGACTCCTTTAACTTGTTTTTCCAGTACCCTTAGTAAAAATTTGAAAGGAAAAAAATTGAGTTTTCTCCGATTTCCTCTATTCTACTATTTTAAGCAATATTCTAACCAAATTTTTGTAGAAAATTGGAGATTAATACAAATAGTTAGTAAATTTGTGCGAAAATACCTTAATACTTTTGTAATAATCTCATTTTTTTTTTTGTAACTTTTTAAATTATGGTACGAATTGAAATTTAGCAGGGATGCCACCTACAGCAGATGTCTATATTACAAATAAAAAGTAAAGCGAAAAGAATTTTTTCTAATTACAATGAGATACTGGGAATATATAAAATTACAATTTACAATTGCACCTGCTATTGAACATTCTTCTCCCAAACAAAGTCTTAACATTTTGTTTTGATACAATGCATAAACGAGATGCAGTGTTCCCGGAAGAACAGAAATTGTTTACATATAGACCTACATTTACACCAATGTAATTAATTAAATTTTTAAAGACAAAAGCAGCAAGCCTGCTCCTAGTTTAAGGATATTTCGAGAGTTGCAACACCCTATCAGCAGGCTCAACATAAATACAAACATGAATGCTGATTTTTGTAATGGCCATTACAAAATGCAAAAAATAAATCTTTGGTAAAATAGAAAAGGAAAAGTGCCAGAAATGTGTTATATAGGCAGAAAGGGAAAAAAATATGTTTGGCTAAAATAAGGGAAAAAGGGACCATATTCTGAAAAAAAAGGACTTTTTAAGTACTTCAAGTAACAAAAAGGACTTTTAGGGAAAAAAGGGACCTGTTGCAAGGCCTGTATACTTTCTTAAGAAAAAGCCCTGTGTACTCCTATAAAAAAAGCTTAGGGTACCAAGAATAGAAAAGTCCAATGTACCTTTAAAATAAAACCCCAGAGAACAATTAAAAGATTAATATATTCTAAAAAGTAAAGCCCAAGTGTATCCCCAATAGGAAAAAACAATGTACACTTAAAAGTAAAAACCTAATCTATCCCAAAAAAGAAAAGCCCAGTGAAAGAAAAGAGAAAAACGTACCACTTGAAAAAACCCAATGTATCCTTCAAAGAAAAAGTCCAACATACCCTTAAAATAAAACTTAAGGTAACCTTAAAAGTAAAAGCTTAATGAATCGTGAAAAGAAAAGGCTCAATATACCCCTAAAAGAAAACGCCCAGTGTGCCTATAAAAAACACAATGTACCTGTAAACGAAAAAGCCTACTGTACTCCTAAATTTAAAAGCCTAAAGTATTCAAAAAATAAGTGTACATTGTACATATAAAAGAACACATTGTATCCATAAAAGAATCCCACTCCCAAAAAAAAAAAAAACCATTAATTAATCCAATCAAAATATACTCCTAAAGTAAGTAAGTGTTTAATGTACTTTTATAAGTAAAAGCCCAATATGTCCCTAAGTGTAAGAGCCCAAAAGTAATCCTAAAAAGAAAATGCCAAATGTATCCCCCCCCCCCACCCTAAAGGACAAGTCTACTAATGTATCCTAAAAGTAAAAGTGCAATGTACTTTTAATTATAAAAGCTCAATGTAGGGCTTGCAACACTTTTTACATATGTCCCTAGGAAAAAAGGGACCAAACATCTTAAAAAAGGGATCTATAAAATTAAATCCTCATTGAATTAATTCGTCAGTGTGGGAATGACAAAATTATAGAAAAAACGCAGTAGAGCAAAAAGAGTTTAAATAAAAAAAAAGTTATATTTTCTATGTAACAATACAGGCTAGCCGCGCACTAGCAACGCTTGTATGCAAAAATGTATCATTTCATTTCCAGTTTTTTAACATCAATTCCGTATGAAATTCTTCGAGGAAATGCATATATTGAGATGGTCTTCCATTGAGCATAACTCTTCACAAGTCGTTTTAAATAAATGCATATCTATTTTTTTCCATGATTGAATGTATTATAAGCTACTGTTTGCTACATTTGGCAGAAATAGACATATATCATATAAATCAGTGAATGAACATATAATGCAGCACCTGCGTGTTGTTGCAGCAATACAACTAGAACACACATTGAATCGTTTTTCCAGTATCCCTAGTAAAAATTTGAAGGGAAAAAAACACATTTAATTTGAATTTTCTTTTGAACTATAGCATTCTACTATTTCAAGCATTATTCCAACCACATTTTTGAAGAAAATTGGAACATTGATAAGGAAGTTAGTAAATTTGTGCGAAAATACTTTACTATTTTTGTAATAATCTCATGGTTTTTTTTTTAACTTTTTAAATTTTGGTCCGAATTGAAATTTAGCAGGTATGCCATTTACAGAAGATATCAATTTTACAAATAAAATGTAAATAGAACAGTATTTTTCTAATTACAATGAGATATTGGGAATATATATAAATGCATTTACACTTGCACATGCTATTTATCATTCTTTTCCCAAACAACGGTCTTCATTTACATTTTGTTTTTGATACAATGCATAAACGAGATCCAATGGTCTTGGAAGGACATAATTTGTTTACACATAGGCCCACATCCTACACCAATGTGATTAATTATATACATTTGAAAAGACAAAAGAGACTATTATTTCAAGCATTATTCCAACCAAATTTTTGTAGAAAATCGTAGCATTAATAAAAAAATTAGTAAATTTGTGAGAAAATACTTTTATATATTTGTAATATCATGTTCTTTTTAAATTATGGCCTGAAATTTAATTTAGCAGGGATGCCACTTATAGCAGAAGATGTCTATTTTACAAGTAAAATGTAAATCGAAAAGTATTTTTCTCATTACAATACGAGATACTGGATATATATATAATTACAAGTTACACTTGCACCTGCTATTTATCATCCTCCCCATGAACAAGGTCTTCATTTACATTTTGTTTTTTGCACAATGCATAAACGATATCAGGTGGTCCTGGAAGGACAGAAATTGTTTACACATAGGCTAAAATTCTACAAAAATGCGATTAATTACATTTGTAAAGACAAAAACAAAAAGCCTGCTCCTAGTTTAACGATATTTCGACAGTTACAGCACCCAATTAGCAGACTCAACATAAATACGAACATTAATGTTGATTTTTTTAATGACCATTACAGAATTAAATAAAATCATTTTGGTTAAATAGGGGAGGGAACGGGCCAGAAATGCATAAAGGGGAAATGCCCTTTATGCATATGCCACTCTGCATAAAGGGGAAAAAATATGTTTGCTAAAATAGATTAAAAAGGGGCCATATTCTGAAAAAAAGGACTTTTAAGTACTTCCAATTAACAAAAAGAACTTTTAGGGGAAAAAAGGGACCCGTTGCGAGGCCTGAAGAGATTGTACACAGGGTTTTAAATTCAAGGTCGTTATAGTTGCATCTTACACCTAAAAATGTACCTTTTGACGACAATAATTAACACAGTAGTCATTTTTACGCCTAACTTTTTTTTAATAAAAAAAATTAAATTGACGACCGTATTTTTACACCATACTTTTCAGTAATTTTGTCAGCAAGATTTTTATATTAAGAGTAGAAATCTAATTTTACGCAAAAGAAGCTTTAACATTACAAAAATAGCACAACTGTTCGCAACTCTGCTCAAACAATTTGAATTATTTTAAAATGACACCCAAGCAGAAAATTTTGGTACAAAATAAAATTGCTAGGCACTAATTACGCCTAACTTATCTCCTAAATCCTAATCCGGTGTACCCATATTTTAAATAATAATAGCAAAGGGGAAAAAACACTTTACTTTCCAAATTAGTGAAATTGTGTTTTTCACACAATATTTCTATTTACTATCTATCCGAGGCAAAATACTTATTAATAATAAAATACAAAATACTTAAATGCCAAAATTCTGATGCGTAAGCATTAAAACAAATTTAGCAACTTTAAATCATCACAGCAAAATTTTGCTTAATAAATTAAATATTTGATAGGATAACAATATTTGATAGGATATAATAATTTGTAAGAAATTTAAAGAAATATATTTTAACTTGCAGTTGGCTAAATTTTCAAGGCTATTTGGGAAAAAAATAAACATTTAGGTAAAATAAAGCAATTATTTTATTTACAATTTTTAATATATACAAAATTGTAATATATACCAAATGTTAATATATACAAATGTTACTATATACAAAATGTACACAATTCAAAAATACCAAATTGTATACAATTCAAAAATACCAAGTTGTATACAATTTATCAATTTACATTTTTGAAATAAGACATGGATTTTAGAAATCTCGACTCGCTATCACTATAGTACTTAATTTCTTGCATGCCAAATATCATATAATAAGCAATATACTTTAAATAGTACTAAACAATTAAAAAAGTATAATTTTTTAGAATTAAATTAAACAAAACTTTTTTTATAGTTCATATGTTTGTTTTCAAACATACCTCGTGTTCCTTATTTTGGATTTTCAGTAAATTATCTCATTCTTAGAGTAGGTCGCATTTACTTTGGCCAGGTATACATTTTAATGAAGTAATACGATATTTTAGCGCTTTAAAGTGCCAATTGTTTACGTTTCGAAAAAAAAATCTAATATATCCAAAAAGTATTTTTCATACAAGTTATTTTGGGAAGTTGAAATCACATACACTAAGCATTTAAAATGCATATTTTTTTTCCTTTTCAGTATAAATAATCTCAAGCACATTATTTTATACAGTATATAAACAAGTAAACTTAATAAAAATGTGTATAAAAATAGGCAGATATAAAGGGTTTCCCTAATGTCATAATAAAAATTATTTCTCAACTTACATTTATACAGGAGAATGACATTTTTCTGCATTACTTTTCAAAAGATTGAGGGGTTTTATGTGAAAAAATTGGTATTTATCAAATGAATGGGTGCTTTGCTTTGTTAAAGGGAGTCGGTTCTTTTCAAATTTCCTAAATGTCAAAAAAAAAAAAATCTTAAATACATGAAAGGACAAAAAAAATCTTATCAGGGTGTTTATAAACATCAAGACAAAAATCTCTCCTCAAACTTTGCAAAGAAATTTCCAATCGATAAGTAAATCCTTGACATCGAAGTTTCCAATCCCTTTTGAAACACTCGACCGACAAAAGTAAAACTGAAGAATGCAGTGCGCAAAAAAATGAGCCAGCATAAATAGTAATTGATAAAAAATTACCCCAAAAAAACTCGGACAATTGATGAAAAGATATTTTCTATGTAGTTGTAATGAATATGCAACTAAAGACCACCTTTAATTACAATAAGTTTCAATCAATCCCGAGGTCGGAATAATTTGATTTGAATGCAGTGCTTGGGACTTTTCGAACATAATACAGAAATAGAAAAAAGTGCAACATTATATTAGTTTGGATTTAAAGTTTCATAACTTTTTTTTATTCGCTCATTTTGATTTTATATATATTTTTAGTTTTTATTTTAATATTTTTTATGTCGATTATTACTGTAACAAATGCAATATGTACATTTTTCTTTAAGAAAGGATGTGTCTTGGATCCAAAAAAAGCTTATCTGTATGAATTGGGACTTAAATAATTTATGTTTCCTGTGATCAGGTCAACTATAATCTTATTGGATGTTATAACAATTTTAAACTATCGTAGGTTAAATTATAAGCCAATTGGGAATTTCAATGGCGGTTTTTTTTTAAAGAAAGACAGTTTATTCTATTGCATTTATACTTCCTTCCTCTGCGTTAATTTAAAAGGCTAAAAATTTATATATATAATCCTATTCATCCTCAAGTTCTGGACCTGACACTCAGATTTGTATAATTAGTTGTAGTTTTAAAATTATTTTTCAGCAATTAGAAAAATTGCAAAAAGAAACAAGCTAAAAACATTTCCGATATCTAGAACGTTCCTTTGTAGACTGGACTTTAAAGAACTCTCAAGTTTTTGAGTCCCAACGGGGACCACTCATTACAATAGGCTTAATCGGTGCTCCAGCAACGCGGATTCAAACTTCTAGTTTTCAATATAAATTTGATAAATACAAATTTCCTCTTCGAAAGCTCTTCTCGAGAAAAGCACAGTGGTCATACATTGCAATGATCAAAGAACCTACAACGCGGAGGCTAGCAACTCCGGTTGCACTCGATCCGATTTCCGAAAAAGAGAAATTTGTACTCAAATTTCTTTGTTCATTTCCAGTAGGATTTGTACTTGTCAAATATCACTACTTTTTATTGCACTAAATATCCTTCCGCTCATTACCAGCTTTGGCAACAAAAAAAGAATCCACAATTCCATAAGGAATGTGGCAATATGAGTTCGGAAATGTTTCACCCAAATTCCGGTGATTTTTAAATCGGAGATCAGGCAGCCCCGAGTTGGGTGTCAAGGAATAATTTCCCGCAGTTGGTGCTTGGTATTTTTAGTTGCTCAGTTGATTAAAAATTGCAGAGCAACTGTTGCTCATGTGCAGCTAACTAGAGTTTCACTGTATAGACACTTTCAATTTGTTAAAACATCATGGTGTAATTTTGATTGAGCAAGAAACAATAAAATTATTCAATTCAATACTAACTAACGTATTACCAATTAAAAAAAATTTCTATTGGAAAATTAAAAGATTTGCCTAATCATTTCATACATTTTATATTTATTAACATTTGGCAATTTCCTAAAACGATGTCATCTCATTTTAAATAACAATAGAAATATTTTCAAATAATTTGGATAATGCTATTTTTCTTAACAAATGGGATAACTTTTTTTATATCAATTTTCAACCACACCACAGGTGGGTTCATAGGCAGTTAGTTAAAAAATCGACATTTCATTATTTTCGAAATAAAGCATTTGTTTTGTATTTCTGTTAGTTTTAATTTGTTCCGCATACGATTTAAAGTTTCATATATGTTGTTATAACAAAACCTTGAAATGGCGTTTTTTGTGATCAAAATGAGTTCTTGTTCACTATGTGTTTTTGTTTAAAAAAACATGTATGTAACTTAATTATATTACATATAAAGAGTTAAATATATTGTATATAATTGCTGTCAATTTATAAGTTCAAAATAATACATCTATAGAATATTGCACTTTTTTCTATTCTTTAGCATTAGTAATTCGATTTTGCCCATCTTGCCAAACGTTTCAAATCATTGAAAAATGTTAAGTAAAGTCATTTCTTTTTCTAATTTTTCCATTGAAATGTATTAAAAGGTTTCTTTTCTATACAAAACCCAGGGAAATTGGAATATAATTCGACTTTTCCAGGTGTCATATGCATTTTTCGAAAATAAAAATAGTTTTTTAAAGACTGAAACATCATTTTATAAGAACCATGTTTTTTGGCGCAAACTGTTATACATTTGTAATGAAAAGTTACCTTTAAAGTCACAAATAGGTTTCCTGGTAAAAAAATATCAAACAAATTTATATAAATGAATATGAAATGGGAGCCATCAGCTGAAAGCCATTAGGTGAAAAGTAGCTGACTTTTTTTTACTCAGATACAAAGTTCTACTTAATTCACATTAAAGTGAAACATTTTTAATAGAGGTTTACAATGATAGTCATTTTTAGGACATTTTTAAGAGATTCCTGTAACTTAAAAAGTTTCTAAAGACCTGTTGAACAAAAATTAAGAGTTACTAAGTACTTTTTTAATGGCCTTTATGGACATGAAATCAAAGGAGTTTATAAGGACTTTTAAAACTATTTAAAAAAACACTGTTTTCTTGTTTGTAACTGGATCATTTGTTTTTTTGGACACATTTCAAAATGTGTGCAGAATTTAAGTGTCTGAGAATTTGAAGATGTAACTTACTTCGTGATCTGTCTGTTGATCAGACTGGGGCGGCTTATTGCGCCAGTCTAAAGAGGACGACATAGTAGGCAACTAATATATCATTTCACCAAATGATATGGATCTTTGATTGTAGTTTTAGTGTTGTTTAAAACAGTCCAAAAACTACTAAGTGGTCAGAGCACAGATATGAGAAAACCTCCGATCCCCTGAAAATTTGCAGATGGGACAATAACATCACCAAAATTAAAACAATCTTTCTTGAACATAAAAAACGATTTCCTTTTGTTAGCTTGTTCTTTATCTAACTCCCAATTTAAAGCATGACAGGGTTGCCACTCAACATCAAGATTAAAATTTCCTGACTTTTCCAGCGTTTTTTTTTAAAAATCCAGAATGAGAAATACATATAGAGTACCGTTTTTTTAAAAAAAAGATTAATGTAGAGACCAATAAAATAAAGTGCTTAAGAAAAAATAACCCATCAAATTATAAAAAAAAAAAAATTAAGAAATTTATCCTTTTTACAAATTTATATTTTTATAATGAAAAGAAAATTTAATCAATAGCAAGAAATTAACAATGACAAGGCACTTTCAGCTGAAATTTTTAGGAAAATTCTCCAACTTTACCAGAATAGTTGAGAAATCTTTATTTTCCCTGACAATTCCCGACATTTTAGGTAATTTTCATTTTCCCTGACAATTTCTGGCTCTTTAGATTAATTTTCATTTTCCAGGTTTTCCCTGTTTTTCAGGTGGGTGAGAACCCTGGTTTCAAACCACTTGAGCCATTTTTATTTATATAATTATCACCCTACACATAAAAAGAATTATACTTTCAATAGAGCAGGAACAGAATGCAACTGTTCCATAAAAAAGAACGAAAATAGCATGCATGCATGTTCCTTGTCCGCAAATTGGTAATCTATAGGAATTACATTTGCCTCGTGACATGTGCTGGGGCCCATTAAATTACATACTTCTACTTTATAATTTAAATATCAAAATAACTTTCTAAATAAAAAAAAAATCCATAAAGAATGGGGTCAGAATTTTTTTAACTAGAAAGCAATTGTGATAATATTATTTATATAGTATAGATTCCTTTTGTGCCTCTTAAACACGCGACAAATCTCAAAAAGTGAGATATCAAAAGAGAATATCCCATAGCGCCAATGAATCCTGCAATCATCTTATGAATAACAATGTTTTAAACGAATTATTGCATGAAGAAGTAAAAATACTTCTAAAGTCTGACAAGAACGAGCTTTTGTAGACAAGTTGGCAACGTGTGGGACTTCTGTACAATACGTCACAGGTTCGAGTCCAGGCGGATGCAAATAATTTATTTTACATGTATATGCCTTAGTGGGTACCCTAGCAATGCAGAGCCAAACAGCTAATTAAAATATCACTACAATAACTTGATTTCTAAATGAAAATATATTTCAATAATAGAAACAGAATCAGTGTTCTTTAACTGACCATCAATTTATCGGGAAATTAATAAGGGATCTTTAGAAAATAAATTAATAAATGCAATTCATTTATTAATCACTCAGCAGACGCAAGTTCGTTCTAGTAAGAAAATAACTTTTCATCCTGTTCCAAGTGCCAAAAGATGTTCCGCAGTTGTCAATTCCTCGAGAGGCGTACAATGAGATAAAACGTAATCAACATTGCACTTGGGAATTTAGATGCTAGCAGTCCGAAATGATGGTGATACTCTCGATTAAATGACGAACTGAACAACACTTTTGATGCAAATCTTGGAAAGGTTTGTTTTGACTTGGTAATCTTGGAGATATGCTGTTTTTAATAATCTAGTCTAGAAAACTGGACATGATCCATGATTAGTCATAAGTGTTTAAACTGAGGAAATTCATTGTCATATTTTCGTGAAATTTATTTTGTCAAAAATGAGGACAAGATAATGTCAAATAAGTATTGACGGCTCGATTCAAATTATGGGCCTCTTGGTCCAAAGCCCTGCACGCTACCAACCATGCCAGAAAAGTTCTTTTGAATTGTAACAATATACAAACAAAAATTGAGCTGATACCACCAGAAAGGAATTAAAGTATATTAATTTCGATATAAGTTTTAAAGATTCTTGTTTCGACAAAGTCGATAATTCAATGACAAAGCGATTGAATAAAGTAGCCTTGATGATCACCAAATGCTCAAAAATTAATTATTTCCGAGCGTATATGCTCGCACTCGGTGCTAACGACTAACAGATAGCTGTGGGACAAATCAATAATCGAGGTAGGCCCCAGCACTAATCTTAAGATCAAAATTCTGTGGCTTTTCCCTGTATTTATTGAAGGTTATAAAAAAAAATGCAGACTGAGAACTACATGCGGAAATGAGTTTTTCCTACATTAATGTTAGAGACCTGTACAAATGAATTTAGATTTTAATAATTTAGTCATTTTTTTAATAATTCAGTAATTTAGAAATGTGATAGGACATTCAGCAGAAAGTATTTAAGAAAAAATCCATGACTTTTCTCAGAAAAAAATTATTTTTACTGATAATTTTCCCATACTTGTCACATCATTTTTAATTTCCCTTGACAATTCCAAACTTTATTTTCTCTGTTTTTGAGTTGAGCAACAACCCTGTACACTTCTCAAACAGTTCACTTAAACCATACTTTCAATTTTTGCATGATTTTTTGTTCGTTCCAAGGTTATGCAGTTTCCATGACATTGTAGAAAAGTATAAATTTAAACTGTAGCCACTCTCATATTTTATCAGTAAATCTTAATTTAAAAAAAAAACTTTCATTTTTTGTTACTTCCCGAAATTGCACAGTTTTTAATATTACTCTGTACAGATGTATTCTATGCCTGTACAAACTTTCACATCCTAATACATTAATTTTTTAGTTGTTTCAAATTTATTAAACTTAAACAAGGGGATGTCAAGGGTTTATTATGAATGATTGGAGAGGACACTAGTTTAAATTAAACACACAAACTTTTTGTAAAAGGGTGATCGACAAATGGCATAGCTAATTCTACAGGAATAACCGATTTTCCATCAAAATTGGGGGAATGGTTAGGAGATACTAGACAGAACCAATATTGTTGGATATGGAGCCTTAATCCTAAGACCATGATAGAGTTGGATGAAAGGTTAGGACTTGCCCTGAATCCTTGAGCCTCTTGTAGGGCGTTAATATTTGTTCATGTGAGTATACGAGTTAAAATTTGTCCGTCTCTGGCGAGAGTGGGTGGGATGCATTAACTGCACCCTGCTTTCTATAATCCTTTTCATTGATTT
Organism: Troglohyphantes excavatus; assembly: GCA_963932185.1. Classification (NCBI taxonomy): domain Eukaryota; kingdom Metazoa; phylum Arthropoda; class Arachnida; order Araneae; family Linyphiidae; genus Troglohyphantes; species Troglohyphantes excavatus. Next base: position 69,468,112 of record OZ010671.1, on the reverse strand, counting down.
TAGTTAAGAGCTTTGTAAGTCAGCGAATAGTGCCTAATTCTCTTGTCGCTCGTTCGCGAGTGAGGTGGGATCATAAGCTTCACTTGCTCTGTTTGCTAAGCTTCGTTCTTACATAATCTTTTTTTTAAATTGCATCATACAGTTTTAGGATGATTTTTTGGTTTCAAATATCCTGGCCAAAGTGCCTGCAGAAATGAGCCGTCCAGTTTCAAAACCAGGTAGATCCAATTTCATAAATTTTACAGGCAACTCCATAAAGGATTGACATGTCCATACTTTTGAATCTAAATTCATGACTTTGAAAGAATTTTTAGACTGGCGTTTTACACTTATGTTCAATACAACTTTACAGGGTGATGTAGGACAATAAAAATGTGCAAAAAATATTTATAAAAAAAAAAAGGATGTTGCGAAATATTTGAAATTATATGGTTTTGAAAATAGAATGCTCAAATACTCTTTGTAGTTTGAATGCCTAATTTAAAAATTAAATTAAATAATTCAAATTAAATTAATTTTAATGAAACTAGAAATTTAAAAGAATATTTAAACTGGATAAACAAGTACTGTTCATCAAATGTTAAGTAATTAAAATAATTTAAGTTAAATTGATTTTATATTAATAAATTAATTTGCAAGAATACAATATTTAACATCAGACTTATATTTAGAGTCAAATTAATATTTAACAACTGAATTTTACTACAAGTATAGAAATAAAGATATTTGGACTCGAAGTGGTGGTAACTCGTAATTACCAAAATAACAACCTGTTCTTTTGTTTCCTGTTCTTAAATTGAAGGAGAACAGCACAAGTTGAAACCCTGTGTGTTTGGCAGTGCACCTGAGATTGTAATATACTTCATCAATCACAGCACCCCCGACTCAATTGAAGACTTTTGAAGGCTATATTTGATAAATCAGTATGTGGTAGTTGGGACCTGGACGTAGGTAGCACTGATGAAATGACAGATGGCAACCCTATAAAAACATAAACATTCATTTAAAACACATTCACATAAATTATTTTGCAGATTACAGAAGTTTGAAGTCAAAATTATTCCCTGTTTTGGTTGCACTTGAGCTCAATCAGCGATGTTTCCCAGGGTTCATACGTGTTTTTCTTAAATAAAAATAAGTACTTTTCAAAGACCTTAAAAGCAATTTATAGGGCTCGCATTTGTAATGAAAAAGTATGCTCTAAAGTCGAAAATAGTCTTCTTAACAAAAAAAAACATTTTAATAAATATAACAAAACGCTAAAAAGCTATCAAGTACAAAGAAATCACGGGTTTTTGCTTCAGAAACGAAGTTGCGTTTCATTTACATTAAGATCAAACATTTTTAATATGGGTGTAGTAAAATTATTTAAATGGTAGTTATTTCAGAGCCTTTTGAAGAACCTTCTGCAACTTGAAAATTTCCAAGAACCTTCTGCAAAAATAGAAGGAGTTTCTAAGTTCTTTTTAAGGATTTTTATGGATATAAAACTAAAATAAGGAGTTTTTAAGGACAAAAATCAACTACCTGATGTTAAAGTTTTCCAAAAAAGCTCTGATGATTTTCTAATGTCATTCGAGAAAGGGAATGCTACACTACTCAAGAAGGGCTTAAAAAGTCAGTCTATTTGTACTATTTGAGCCATAATTAGGCGACTAAAAGAGTCATCACTCGATTGCAAATAGTTTTAGAATATTATTTATCTAAGAAACCTTAAACAGATTAATGTTTTTCATTTAATTTTAGATGCCTAATAATATTTACCAAGAGAATTGTCTGATGATTGAATGAAGCACATCAACTTCATTAGCATTGCACAACTGGAAAATGAACTGTATTCCTTACTCTGCAACTTCATACTAGAAGATACTGGTTGATGTTCGTCCATTTCGGGTTATTTGAGAACTGAAAATGAAACAAATAAGTTGTAAGAACTTGGAAAGAGATTGGCCACAAACAGAACAAAAAATTCCGAAGATTTTGGTTTGGTTAATAAACGTTGCACTAGAGCTGCACAGTGGGCTATTGGCGACAGTTCAGGGACCATCTCAAAGAAAAGGCCCAGGAATGATGCCTCAAATTTTTAACCATGGTCAGCTGATGACAACAACACCTGAGCTTGCACACAACACAACCTCAATAAGCATCTGGACATTGGACCCTGATCAGATTTATCGTGCACCAAAAAAAATTCTGAGAAAATTATACACGAGAAGCAAAAAGCTGAAAGAAATCAATGAATTCTACAAGAAAGATGTATTACGTAATAAAACATTAGAGTTTTACATTAATGTTATATCGGCCAAATATCATTTATGTGGAATTGTGGATATTTATGTAAATGTTTAACAAACCCTTTTAGTATACAAGTATATGCCCGAAAGCAGTGGGTTTTTTACTCACATTAAGATCAAAGATTTGTAATAGCTCAGTAAAATGATTTAAAGGATAGCAGTTTCACAGCATTTCCATTAACTTCTGTAATTTGAAGCTTTTTAAGGAGATTTTAAACAAAAATAAAGAGTTCTAAATACTTTATAAGGACTAATATGAACATGAAAATAAAATAAATGTTTAACCATTTGTAAGAACCGTACGAAAGGCTGCTTTACAGGATATAATTCTGTTAAAATTTACATTCTGAGAATACAAATATGACCTTTAACTTAAATGAATGCAAGCATATGTAAAATAATATTATGAAACACATTTTTAAACAGTCAAATTAATTCATTATTAAAGAAGGCAGATGTTTATATGTTGTTTGATGTGCATTCACACTAATAACTCACCATCCTTAATGCGTTTCTGAGCTTGAGCAGCAAGATATGTCCAGCTTGAACTACTTTTCATTGGCATTTTGGATGAGATACCTTTTACAACCCTTGATGATGTTGTGAAACAAATCCACAAAATTCTATTAAAAAAATGCCAAATTAATTTTGAATACAAAATATATTTCTAAATTTACAAGACAATAAAAATTATCCAAATGTATGAAGTAGATTTACTACACATTTTTTTAACAAACTGAAATACGCCAAGACATTAAAAACTATTTTAAAAATATTACAAAATTTAACAATAAAAATTTAATACATTAAAGTAGATTAAATTAAAGCTTTTGTTATTCACATTTTATATTGAACATAATTTAAAAAAAAAAAACATAGAATATAGCAACTCTTATATTAACCTAGACAACTTACAAAAATTCGGGTTATCCTGCAGTATGTTTCATACGTAAATAAAGCAATTGGTTGTGTTATGTATTTTTTACTTTCTAAACAGTTGTAATCACTTTGTTTAATATAAGAGCATTAGGTTATTACATTTAAATTGTTTATAATAATAAAAAAAAATTCAAGTATTTCATTGTTGGGAGTATCTTACAACCATCTTAGTAGTTTAGCCTAATAAATCACAGTGTTAATTCTAGAAATAAAAAAGGGCAGGGCGCTGTTGGCAGTAAAAGGGCACCCAGATTTTGAAAAGGCGTTTCTTGTTTTTAAAAGGGCGCTTTTAAAAAAAAAGTTTGGGAGTGGGTGTGACCAAACAAAAAAAGTTCCGATTGTTGGTTGAAATTGCGCTAAAGCTGCATATTGAGCTATTGGTAACGGTTCATGGCTTATATTGAAGGAAAGCCGCGTACAAAAATTGATGCATCTTACTTTTAAATTAGTGCAAATAGTACAAAACAATATTTAAAAAAAAAATCACTTAGCCAAATCGGTAAGTAGTCCTAATCAGACCCCTTACAAAACTGATCGGTAAGTAGTCCTTAAATCCAAAATTAGGTAATAAAATGCCTAATCTTGTAAAATCGCCTCAAACCATCTTCTCTTTAAAACAAACACAGAAAAAAAAACTTAACATTTTATACACGGGCACAGGCTAACCCGTGCTCAAAATTACCACGGAAACATTGAAATTGCACAAAACGCGTATTTAAAATGGAGTTTGTTTTTCTGGTGTCGTAATTCACTTTAATTCTTATTTACACAAAAAAAATTAATCGATGGCTTCTTTAAAGACAGCTAAGGAAGCAAGGACGCTTGTGTTTGACTGAAAAGGGCAAGAGGGGCGGAATTTTTTAAAAACGGGCATGAGGGTGCTATCGAGATGAAAAAAGGGCGGACCGCCCTTCAAATATCGCCTAAAATGAACACTGAAATCAAAATCCAAAAAGATTTTAAGACAGAATAAACAACAAAAGTTACAACTAGTCAAATGTTACCTATTTGCTTTTAATTGCTTCCTTCCACCTCCACCATGATGTATGTCAAGAAACATTTGCAGGAGATCCTTGCTAAGGTTTGACCATGCTTCCAGCGTTTGATGGATGTTCATCACATTCTGGTGGAAAATATTGACCGGCTGGTTCCGAGATAACCTCCAGGCTGGCAATTTCAATGAGCAGGCCGAGGGAAGAACTGACACTTCAGAGTCATCTTCAAAGTAGAGAAGTTAGCAAGTTGATTATATTGGATTTCTGACTAAAATCTTGAAGCCAAAACATCGTTCACTATCGAAGTCGAGTTTCATTCAAGCTGTTGCTGAAACTATTATGAGTCATCAGAAGCATCAACTTTTTTTGTAAGATGGTCTGTGTAGGGAGGGTCAGTGATGCATCAACAACACAATGTGAGGAGGATGGTTTCAACATAAAATAGGACTAATTGGAAATAACCCTGTGTTCTACTCATTGTTAACACATTTAAGTTTTTCAATGCCCATAGTAGATTTCCACATCACATTATCCAATAGAAGTTTAGTTCTGAGTGGTGTTACTGCTTGTTTTTGAGTTGAATGTCATTGAACAGACTGCAGAAAAGACACTTTCAGTTGAAGGCTTTCAAATGTTGGCACTGCAGAATCCAAATACATAGAACAAGACTAAGGGCCGACAATTATTTGTTTTCAATTCTGCAAGAATATGTACACACTTAAGGCTACATTGTATGGTTACTTGTAATACCATGCATTTAGGTGTGAGTAAAGTAGGTCTCGACTTCCTTATTGTTGCCAAATATGGAAAAAGAGAGGTCGATTGTCAATATTGTTTTAAAAAGGAAACAGCGATCCTGAAAGCTGTTTTGTCTCCTCAGACAATGATCCACTTGTATTGAATCCCATAATAATTGTGCTGATCAACTGGTAATGCTATCTAATGACAAAATTGGAAATGAAGACACGGAATTGGTATAACCTGCATCCAACACCAAACTGAGGGAGCTGTGGGACATGAACCCCCAAATCGCTCATGCTGTCGAGTCGCTGCAAGTACACACTTAGTGAAGCCGATTGTAACTCTTAGCAACAGTTAAAAAACGACAAGTTGGTGAAAGTGACGGAAAGATGTTCGATTTAAGGGACCTGGAGTGGTCATGAAGGAATAATCCAGCTGTTCTTGGGGGGGAAGGTTTCATTTGACTTTTTATGTCCATGCTCTGTTTCATTAACAATCATAATTTGAAGAGCTTCTGCAGCCCTACCCAACGCTGTAGAAAGCCGCATCATCCCAGAGAATTTTGTCTTCTCTAAATCAAAAGTGTTGCTTCTCACCAAAACTCCAGGGGATGCGAAATTCCTCGGCCTCAGACTCTCTGCACTCGGCTTCTACTTCGAGGATGCTTGGCAATTATGTTGTCAGTTTTTTTAATTAATATGGTAGGTTTGGACACATTCTTATTTTGGATTTGGGTCATCCAAACAATCGTCAAAGTTTCTATTAATGTGCAATTCATGATACATTTCAATTCATGCGATTCGCTAAATTAATGGAAACATTTCCATTCTCTTTCTCTTTTTTGGCATGTTCAGTTGCTTCTTAGGAGAGCAAAGCATGTCATTTGGATTCGGGAGACAATGGGCTTGTTTCAGGTGTGACAAATTTATCAGTACAAGATCAGGTGAATTCCTTCTCAAATTTATATAAAGTATGTTTGTTTACAGGAGGTTTCTTATGGTGTGTAATTGTTTGATGTAATTTTTGCTCAAATGAAATGCTTCACATTCGTGTTTCCTAATAACATCATTAGCATACACTTCCCTAAAATAAAAATATTTTCAAAAAATAAATAAATTGTAAAATATATATATAAAAAAATTGTTATAAATTGTTTTTTTATTTTAGAAATATTAAATAGGGTCAATTATATTTGTTTTGCTACTCTTTATCATTTTAATTTACATAATGATTTACCTTTCGTAATAAATAAAATCTTAAATAAGAAATACCTCACAAAGACAATGACAGGAAAATATTTTAAGTGTTTTAAAACCCAGTCTTATAAACTATAATTACTTCTATAGATACTCAACAGATTTTTTTTTTCAGTAAGTATACATATACATCTTCTAATAGCAAATTGAAATATGGTGGATATTTAATTTTACATATCTTTCTATTATTACATTGAAACTGTTATTAATATTTTATACCTTAAATTCTGGGGTAAAATTTAATTCTTTGAAAAAATGTCTTTGCATTGAATTAACAACACACCAGATAGTATTGTTAAACACAAGATAATTATCTTTACGGTCAATACAAAAGAAAAGACTAGAAAACACTGCTTAGTAAATTTGAACCGTTGTCAGACGATTAAGGAACATGCCTGAGCTAGCACATATTTCAGGACATTTGGAGCACAAGAAATTTTCCGTACACTAGCCCCCTCTACATGATGAGTGTTGGACAATGATTAAGCTTACAATTTAAAGATTACAAGCTTTAAATGCTAAATGATGCTCTGATGAGAATCAAACTTGCAACCCTTCGACTACAAGATCAGTATATTCTACAGACAAAACCAGACACTGTTAAGTACTAAATTAAACGCATTTTACCTTAGAAACTGCTGCAGTTCAGGTCCTGAAGGTATGAGTTGCAAGAAACCACCAAAATATTTGTCTCTTGATGCTCATTCAGGTAATTGTAGAAGGCAAAAGTTCAGACTTTCAAGAGGTCCCTGTGTGCATACAACAGATGGGAAGAACAGGTTTTATTTTTTGGTTCACAGACTTGTTCATTGCACGATTTTCTTTTCCAGTAGTATGAACTCCATAATATATTAATTTGTGGTCCGCAAATATATTTCGAAGCATGCTACAAGAAAAACAACCAATGAGAATTTTTTAATTTGTATACAAAGTAGCACTATTATTTTTAAACAAGAACACATAAAACTCAATACACTTTGATTACGTTTGGAAATGTATATTTTTGCGAGGAACCCTTATTTATTATTTAGGTGGAGCTGTGTTCTTGAGGTGTTTACACTTAATATAGACCACATTAACTAAAGCACTTTTAAATCACAGATAGTGCTATTCATCATTCAAGTAACGCAAAGCAGATTACTTCAGCTACATTAACTAAAGTGGACTAGGTTTGGATATTTCTTATGACCTTTGAGGTTATTTTATTTGAAAAAAAAAATCTTTAAAAACATTCCATGTTTAGAAAATATAGCTTTCTAATTTATTTTTTGTTAAAAATGGCTGTCATTTGTTTAGTTTATTCTGGGATATCTGAATTTGTTTGGAAATGCAAACTAAAAGCGGAGGACGCAGAAACACTTCTTCAGGGTTCGTATGCATTTTCCGAAAATAAAAAGTTTCTCGGACATTTTAAGTACTTTAAAACTAATTTATAAGGACCTTATTGTTAGTGATAAAAAAATACTGTCTGTATATACTACCAGGTTAGTAGTTTAGTTACACTTGATAGTTGCCAGTGCAGAACTAGCCTAATAAATCAAAATCCTAAAAGATTTGAAGACAGAATAAACAAAACAACAAAAGTTACAACTAGTCAAAAGTTACCTATTTGCTTTTAATTGCTTCCTTCCACCTCCACAATGATGCCGGTCCAGAAACATCTGCAAGAGACCCTCGCTGAGCATCTAGTGTTTGATGGATGTTCACCACATTCTGATGGAAAATATTAACCAGCTGGTTCCGAGATTCCTTCCAGGCTGGCAATTCCACTGAGCCCGCCCAGTGAAGAACTGACACTTCAGAGTTGTCTTCAAAGTAGAGAAGTTGGCGAGTTGATCCGTTTGCTTCCAACTAAAATCTTGAAACCAAAACATCGTTCACTATTGAAGTACTGTGTTGAATTTCAAGCTGTTACTGGAACTATTCAAGAGTCATCAACTTATTTTGTAAGACGATGACTGTGTAAGAAGGGCGAGTGATGCATCAACAACACAATGAGAGCAAGATGGTTTAGATGTAAAATAGGACTAATCGGCAACAACCCTGCGTTCTACTTGTTGTTAACACATTTAAGTTTTTTCATGGCCATGGTAGATTTCCACCTCACTTTATTATCCAATAGAAGTTTATTAGTGAAAGGTGCTAATGCCAGTTTTTGAGGTGAATTACATTGAACAGACTGCAGAAAGGACACTTTCAGTTTAAAGCTCTCAAATGCTGGAAGGCGCTGCAGAATACAAACACATGGAACAAGACTAAGGGGTGAAAATTATTTGTTTTCGTTTCTGCAAGAATGTGTACACACTTTGGGCTACATTGTATGGTTGCTTGTATTACCATGTATTTAGGTGCGAGTAAAGTAGGTCTCGACTTCCTTATTATTGCCAAATATGGAATAAGAGGCGGCCGATTGTCAATATTGTTATAAAAAGGAAACAGCGATCCTGAAAGCTATTTTGTCTGCTCAGACAATGATCCACTTGTATTGAATCCCATAATTGTGCTGATCAACTGGTAATGCTATTTAATGAAAAAATTGGAAATGAGGACACGGAATTGGTGTAACCTGCATCCAACACCAAACTGAAGGAGCTGTGGGACATGAACCCCCAAATCAATCATGCTGTCATCGAGTCGCTGCAAGTGCACACTTCATGAAACCGATTGTAACTCTTGGCAACAGTTAAAAAATGATAAATTGATGAAAGTGCCGGGAAGATGTTCGATTTAAGGGACCTGGAGTGGTCATGAAGGAATAATACAGCTGTTCTCGGAGGGCTGGTGTCATTTGACTTATTAACAATCATAATTTGAAGAGCTTCTGCAGCCCTACCCAACGCTGTCGAAAGTCGCATCATCCAAGAGAATTTTGTCTTCTCTAAATCAAAAGTGTTGCGTCTCACCAAAACTCCAAGGGATGCGAAATTCCTCGGCCTCAGACTCTCTGCACTCGGCTTCTACTTCGAGGATGCTTGGCAATTATGTTGCGAGTTTTTTTTTATTAATATGGTAGGTTTGGACACATTCTTATTTTGGATTTGGGTCATCCAAACAATCGTCAAAGTTTCTATCAATGTGCAATTCATGATACATTTCAATTCATGCGATTCGCTAAATTAATGGAAACATTTCCATTCTCTTTCTCTTTTTTGGCATGTTCAGTTGCTTCTTAGGAGAGCAAAGCATGTCATTTGGATTCGGGAGACAATGGGCTTGTTTCAGGTGTGACAAAGTTATCAGTACAAGATCAGGTGAATTCCTTCTCAAATTTATCTAAAATATGTTTGTTTACAGGAGGTTTCTTATGGTGTGTAATTGTTTGATGTAATTTTTGCTCAGATGAAGTGCTTCACATTCGTGTTTCCTAATAACATCATTAGCATACACTTCCCTAAAATAAAAATATTTTCAAAAAATAAATAAATTGTAAAATATATATATAAAAAAATTGTTATAAATTGTTTTTTTATTTTAGAAATATTAAATAGGGTCAATTATATTTGTTTTGCTACTCTTTATCATTTTAATTTACATAATGATTTACCTTTCGTAATAAATAAAATCTTAAATAAGAAATACTTCACAAAGACAATGACAGGAAAATATTTTAAGTGTTTTAAAACCCAGTCTTATAAACTATAATTACTTCTATAGATACTCAACAGATTTTTTTTTTCAGTATGTATACATATACATCTTCTAATAGCAAATTGAAATATGGTGGATATTTAATTTTCCATATCTTTCTATTATTACATTGAAATTGTTATTGATATTTTATACCTTAAATTCTGGGGTAAAATTTAATTCTTTGAAAAAATGTCTTTGTATTGAATTAACAACACACCAGATAGTATTGTTAAACACAAGATAATTATCTTTACGGTCAATACAAAAGAAAAGACTAGAAAACACTGCTTAGTAAATTTGAACCGTTGTCAGACGATTAAGGAACATGCCTGAGCTAGCACATATTTCAGGACATTTGGAGCACAAGAAATTTTCCATACACTAGCACCCTCTACATGATGAGTGTTGGACAATGATTAAGCTTACAATTTAAAGATTACTAGCTTTAAATGCTAAATGATGCTCTGATGAGAATCAAACTTGCAACCATTCGACTAAGAGATCAGTATATTCTACAGACAAAACCAGACACTGTTAAGTACTAAATTAAACGCATTTTACCTTAGAAACTGTTGCAGTTCAGGTCCTGAAGGTATGAGTTGCAAGAAACCACCAAAATATTTGTCTCTTGATGCTCATTCAGGTAATTGTAGAAGGCAAAAGTTCAGACTTTCAAGAGGTCCCTGTGTGCATACAACAGATGGGAAGAACAGGTTTTATTTTTTGGTTCACAGACTTGTTCATTGCACGATTTTCTTTTCCAGTAGTATGAACTCCATAATATATTAATTTGTGGTCCGCAAATATATTTCGAAGCATGCTACAAGAAAAACAACCAATGAGAATTTTTTAATTTGTATACAAAGTAGCACTATTATTTTTAAACAAGAACACATAAAACTCAATACACTTTGATTACGTTTGGAAATGTATATTTTTGCGAGGAACCCTTATTTATTATTTAGGTGGAGCTGTGTTCTTGAGGTGTTTACACTTAATATAGACCACATTAACTAAAGCACTTTTAAATCACAGATAGTGCTATTCATCATTCAAGTAACGCAAAGCAGATTACTTCAGCTACATTAACTAAAGTGGACTAGGTTTGGATATTTCTTATGACCTTTGAGGTTATTTTATTTGAAAAAAAAAATCTTTAAAAACATTCCATGTTTAGAAAATATAGCTTTCTAATTTATTTTTTGTTAAAAATGGCTGTCATTTGTTTAGTTTATTCTGGGATATCTGAATTTGTTTGGAAATGCAAACTAAAAGCGGAGGACGCAGAAACACTTCTTCAGGGTTCGTATGCATTTTCCGAAAATAAAAAGTTTCTCGGACATTTTAAGTACTTTAAAACTAATTTATAAGGACCTTATTGTTAGTGATAAAAAAATACTGTCTGTATATACTACCAGGTTAGTAGTTTAGTTACACTTGATAGTTGCTAGTGCAGAACTAGCCTAATAAATCAAAATCCTAAAAGATTTGAAGACAGAATAAACAAAACAACAAAAGTTACAACTAGTCAAAAGTTACCTATTTGCTTTTAATTGCTTCCTTCCACCTCCACAATGATGCCGGTCCAGAAACATCTGCAAGAGACCCTCGCTGAGCATCTAGTGTTTGATGGATGTTCACCACATTCTGATGGAAAATATTAACCAGCTGGTTCCGAGATTCCTTCCAGGCTGGCAATTCCACTGAGCCCGCCCAGTGAAGAACTGACACTTCAGAGTTGTCTTCAAAGTAGAGAAGTTGGCGAGTTGATCCGTTTGCTTCCAACTAAAATCTTGAAACCAAAACATTGTTCACTATTGAAGTACTGTGTTGAATTTCAAGCTGTTACTGGAACTATTCAAGAGTCATCAACTTATTTTGTAAGACGATGACTGTGTAAGAAGGGTGAGTGATGCATCGACAACACAATGAGAGCAAGACGGTTTAGACGTAAAATAGGACTAATCGGCAACAACCCTGCGTTCTACTTGTTGTTAACACATTTAAGTTTTTCCATGGCCATGGTAGATTTCCACATCACTGTATTATCCAATAGAAGTTTATTAGTGAAAGGTGCTAATGCCTGTTTTTGAGGTGAATTACATTGAACAGACTGCAGAAAGGACACTTTCAGTTTAAAGCTTTCAAATGCTGGAAGGCGCTGCAGAATACAAACACATGGAACAAGACTAAGGGGTGAAAATTATTTGTTTTCGTTTCTGCAAGAATGTGTACACACTTTGGGCTACATTGTATGGTTGCTTGTATTACCATGTATTTAGGTGCGAGTAAAGTAGGTCTCGACTTCCTTATTATTGCCAAATATGGAATAAGAGGCGGCCGATTGTCAATATTGTTATAAAAAGGAAACAGCGATCCTGAAAGCTATTTTGTCTGCTCAGACAATGATCCACTTGTATTGAATCCCATAATTGTGCTGATCAACTGGTAATGCTATTTAATGACAAAATTGGAAATGAGGACACGGAATTGGTGTTACCTGCATCCAACACCAAACTGAAGGAGCTGTGGGACATGAACCCCCAAATCAATCATGCTGTCATCGAGTCGCTGCAAGTGCACACTTCATGAAACCGATTGTAACTCTTGGCAACAGTTAAAAAATGATAAATTGATGAAAGTGCCGGGAAGATGTTCGATTTAAGGGACCTGGAGTGGTCATGAAGGAATAATACAGCTGTTCTCGGAGGGCTGGTGTCATTTGACTTATTAACAATCATAATTTGAAGAGCTTCTGCAGCCCTACCCAACGCTGTTGTTATGGTTAAAACCATAATTGGTTAATTTTTAATTCCTCTTTTAATTAATTTAATTTCAGACTCCCCTAATTGTATTAATTAATTTATGTAACATTGATGTATCCTATTTAATTGTCAAACTTGTACTTGGGAACCTGCACTTTTGATTCCATTTAAGCCCAAACGTAAATTTCCCCCTTTTTCATAACCCCCTAAGAGCTTTTTAGTTGTAAATGGGGTGATAACCCCTGTCTGAAGTCTTTTCCACCCTTTTGGGTCCCCACATCGGCCTCTCCTCCTGTATCATGTTACACATCTGGGGTCTGGTATGTCAGTTTGACTTCGTGTTTTTGAGACCGTTTTACGTACTGGTCTGGAATTATGTTTAACTGTAACCGAAGTTGTAATTGTAAATTCTCTGATTGGCTGAGAGGAAAATTGATGTGCTAGTTTTGAGGGATCTGGCAAGGAGGTTTTGGCGATTTATTGGAAAGCGCACCTTTTGACGCGACTTTTTAACGCATCTTTCGAAGCCTCAAGACGTACAGGAGTGTAGCTCCCGTCTTATAAACGCGGACCGTGTGTCCTTTTTCAAAACCCGATGGGTTAATCTCGTGCAATAGCCGCCGATGCTGATGCGGGGTTAGAAGAATTATTTAACCGCCGCCACCAACCTCAACGATGCTCGAGAGTCGCCCATTCCAGTAGATGTTGCCGGGTTAACTGCAATAACCCCAGCCACCCATCGACGTAGCACCCAGAGGGATGTTCCCGTCCTCTGCCGTTGCCTCTGATGTCAGCCCTGGACGCCTCCTCCATCACCCGTCAGGCCCGTGATCCTCGCCCAGAGAAGGTCCCATCCACCAACCACCTCTGAACTGGATTTCTCTGCTAGACGACCACCACTGGCTGACGCCCTTTGACCGACCACCTCTGAAGCTGACATCGGAGTTGACACTCCGTCGAAGGATGTGCCAAGTACCACCCCCCTTTTTGTCCACCTCCCAATCTTGGACACTTAGTATGGCCGTAGCGGCTTGGCCATGTTTTCTTTTTTTGGGGGGCACTCGTATTGTATTCGCCTTGATCTCCTGCCACATCTCTCTCGACGAAATCAGCTGAAGGTAGTAATTTTTAATTTTAGTTTACCCTCCCCCTTTTAATTTATTTAGTTTTAACTTGTTTGGCTTTTTGTAAGGTTCTTAAGTGTTCCGTTCCTTTTTTTTAATTTTAGTGTTTTAATAAATTTATTTTCTTTTGGTCACAATTTTTAGTCTTGTGTTTTTGTCTGTTCTAAACTATACGATCACGCCAGGTAAATTCTTAAATTAAACAACGATTAATATTATCGTTCTTCTTTTCTTTCGTTTAATAGTAGGTTTTATTTAACCCGTAAAAGTAACTACAACACTGTCGAAAGTCGCATCATCCAAGAGAATTTTGTCTTCTCTAAATCAAAAGTGTTGCGTCTCACCAAAACTCCAAGGGATGCGAAATTCCTCGGCCTCAGACTCTCTGCACTCGGCTTCTACTTCGAGAATGCTTGGCAATTATGTTGCGAGTTTTTTTTTATTAATATGGTAGGTTTGGACACATTCTTATTTTGGATTTGGGTCATCCAAACAATCGTCAAAGTTTCTATCAATGTGCAATTCATGATACATTTCAATTCATGCGATTCGCTAAATTAATGGAAACATTTCCATTCTCTTTCTCTTTTTTGGCATGTTCAGTTGCTTCTTAGGAGAGCAAAGCATGTCATTTGGATTCGGGAGACAATGGGCTTGTTTCAGGTGTGACAAATTTATCAGTACAAGATCAGGTGAATTCCTTCTCAAATTTATATAAAGTATGTTTGTTTACAGGAGGTTTCTTATGGTGTGTAATTGTTTGATGTAATTTTTGCTCAAATGAAGTGCTTCACATTCGTGTTTCCTAATAACATCATTAGCATACACTTCCCTAAAATAAAAATATTTTCAAAAAATAAATAAATTGTAAAATATATATATAAAAAAATTGTTATAAATTGTTTTTTTATTTTAGAAATATTAAATAGGGTCAATTATATTTGTTTTGCTACTCTTTATCATTTTAATTTACATAATGATTTACCTTTCGTAATAAATAAAATCTTAAATAAGAAATACCTCACAAAGACAATGACAGGAAAATATTTTAAGTGTTTTAAAACCCAGTCTTATAAACTATAATTACTTCTATAGATACTCAACAGATTTTTTTTTTCAGTATGTATACATATACATCTTCTAATAGCAAATTGAAATATGGTGGATATTTAATTTTACATATCTTTCTATTATTACATTGAAACTGTTATTGATATTTTATACCTTAAATTCTGGGGTAAAATTTAATTCTTTGAAAAAATGTCTTTGCATTGAATTAACAACACACCAGATAGTATTGTTAAACACAAGATAATTATCTTTACGGTCAATACAAAAGAAAAGACTAGAAAACACTGCTTAGTAAATTTGAACCGTTGTCAGACGATTAAGGAACATGCCTGAGCTAGCACATATTTCAGGACATTTGGAGCACAAGAAATTTTCCGTACACTAGCCCCCTCTGCATGATGAGTGTTGGACAATGATTAAGCTTACAATTTAAAGATTACAAGCTTTAAATGCTAAATGATGCTCTGATGAGAATCAAACTTGCAACCCTTCGACTACAAGATCAGTATATTCTACAGACAAAACCAGAAACTGTTAAGTACTAAATTAAACGCATTTTACCTTAGAAACTGCTGCAGTTCAGGTCCTGAAGGTATGAGTTGCAAGAAACCACCAAAATATTTGTCTCTTGATGCTCATTCAGGTAATTGTAGAAGGCAAAAGTTCAGACTTTCAAGAGGGCCCTGTGTGCATACAACAGATGGGAAGAACAGGTTTTATTTTTTGGTTCACAGACTTGTTCATGGCACGATTTTCTTTTCCAGTAGTATGAACTCCATAATATATTAATTTGTGGTCCGCAAATATATTTCGAAGCATGCTACAAGAAAAACAACCAATGAGAATTTTTTAATTTGTATACAAAGTAGCACTAGTATTTTTAAACAAGAACACATAAAACTCAATACACTTTGATTACGTTTGGAAATGTAAATTTTTGCGAGGAACCCTTATTTATTATTTAGGTGGAGCTGTGTTCTTGAGGTGTTTACATTTAATATAGACCACATTAACTAAAGCACTTTTAAATCACAGATAGTGCTATTCATCATTCAAGTAACTCAAAGCAGATTACTTCAGCTACATTAACTAAAGTGGACTAGGTTTGGATATTTCTTATGACCTTTGAGGTTATTTTATTTGAAAAAAAAAATCTTTAAACACATTCCATGCTTAGAAAATATAGCTTTCTAATTTATTTTTTGTTAAAAATGGCGGTCATTTGTTTAGTTTATTCTGGGATATCTGAATTTGTTTGGAAATGCAAACTAAAAGCGGAGGACGCAGAAACATTTCTTCAGGGTTCGTATGCATTTTCCGAAAATAAAAAGTTTCTCGGACATTTTAAGTACTTTAAAACTAATTTATAAGGACCTTATTGTTAGTGATAAAAAAATACTGTCTGTATATACTACCAGGTTAGTAGTTTAGTTACACTTGATAGTTGCCAGTGCAGAACTAGCCTAATAAATCAAAATCCTAAAAGATTTGAAGACAGAATAAACAAAACAACAAAAGTTACAACTAGTCAAAAGTTACCTATTTGCTTTTAATTGCTTCCTTCCACCTCCACCATGATGTATGTCAGAAACATCTGCAGGAGATCCTTGCTAAGGTTTGCCCATGCTTCCAGCATTTGATGGATGTTCATCACATTCTGGTGGAAAATATTGACCGGCTTGTTCCGAGATAACCTCCAGGCTGGCAATTTCACTGAGCCCGCCGAGGGAAGAACTGACACTTCAGAGTCATCTTCAAAGTAGAGAAGTTGGCAAGTTGACTATATTGTTTCTGACTAAAATCTTGAAGCCAAACTATTAAGAGTCATCAACTTATTTTGTAAGACGATGACTGTGTAAGAAGGGTCGGTGATGCATCGACAACACAATGAGAGCAAGACGGTTTAGACGTAAAATAGGACTAATCGGCAACAACCCTGCGTTCTACTTGTTGTTAACACATTTAAGTTTTTCCATGGCCATGGTAGATTTCCACATCACTGTATTATCCAATAGAAGTTTATTAGTGAAAGGTGCTAATGCCTGTTTTTGAGGTGAATTACATTGAACAGACTGCAGAAAGGACACTTTCAGTTTAAAGCTTTCAAATGCTGGAAGGCGCTGCAGAATACAAACACATGGAACAAGACTAAGGGGTGAAAATTATTTGTTTTCGTTTCTGCAAGAATGTGTACACACTTTGGGCTACATTGTATGGTTGCTTGTATTACCATGTATTTAGGTGCGAGTAAAGTAGGTCTCGACTTCCTTATTATTGCCAAATATGGCATAAGAGGCGGCCGATTGTCAATATTGTTATAAAAAGGAAACAGCGATCCTGAAAGCTATTTTGTCTGCTCAGACAATGATCCACTTGTATTGAATCCCATAATTGTGCTGATCAACTGGTAATGCTATTTAATGACAAAATTGGAAATGAGGACACGGAATTGGTGTTACCTGCATCCAACACCAAACTGAAGGAGCTGTGGGACATGAACCCCCAAATCAATCATGCTGTCATCGAGTCGCTGCAAGTGCACACTTCATGAAACCGATTGTAACTCTTGGCAACAGTTAAAAAATGATAAATTGATGAAAGTGCCGGGAAGATGTTCGATTTAAGGGACCTGGAGTGGTCATGAAGGAATAATACAGCTGTTCTCGGAGGGCTGGTGTCATTTGACTTATTAACAATCATAATTTGAAGAGCTTCTGCAGCCCTACCCAACGCTGTCGAAAGTCGCATCATCCAAGAGAATTTTGTCTTCTCTAAATCAAAAGTGTTGCGTCTCACCAAAACTCCAAGGGATGCGAAATTCCTCGGCCTCAGACTCTCTGCACTCGGCTTCTACTTCGAGGATGCTTGGCAATTATGTTGCGAGTTTTTTTTTATTAATATGGTAGGTTTGGACACATTCTTATTTTGGATTTGGGTCATCCAAACAATCGTCAAAGTTTCTATCAATGTGCAATTCATGATACATTTCAATTCATGCGATTCGCTAAATTAATGGAAACATTTCCATTCTCTTTCTCTTTTTTGGCATGTTCAGTTGCTTCTTAGGAGAGCAAAGCATGTCATTTGGATTCGGGAGACAATGGGCTTGTTTCAGGTGTGACAAAGTTATCAGTACAAGATCAGGTGAATTCCTTCTCAAATTTATCTAAAATATGTTTGTTTACAGGAGGTTTCTTATGGTGTGTAATTGTTTGATGTAATTTTTGCTCAGATGAAGTGCTTCACATTCGTGTTTCCTAATAACATCATTAGCATACACTTCCCTAAAATAAAAATATTTTCAAAAAATAAATAAATTGTAAAATATATATATAAAAAAATTGTTATAAATTGTTTTTTTATTTTAGAAATATTAAATAGGGTCAATTATATTTGTTTTGCTACTCTTTATCATTTTAATTTACATAATGATTTACCTTTCGTAATAAATAAAATCTTAAATAAGAAATACTTCACAAAGACAATGACAGGAAAATATTTTAAGTGTTTTAAAACCCAGTCTTATAAACTATAATTACTTCTATAGATACTCAACAGATTTTTTTTTTCAGTATGTATACATATACATCTTCTAATAGCAAATTGAAATATGGTGGATATTTAATTTTACATATCTTTCTATTATTACATTGAAACTGTTATTGATATTTTATACCTTAAATTCTGGGGTAAAATTTAATTCTTTGAAAAAATGTCTTTGCATTGAATTAACAACACACCAGATAGTATTGTTAAACACAAGATAATTATCTTTACGGTCAATACAAAAGAAAAGACTAGAAAACACTGCTTAGTAAATTTGAACCGTTGTCAGACGATTAAGGAACATGCCTGAGCTAGCACATATTTCAGGACATTTGGAGCACAAGAAATTTTCCATACACTAGCACCCTCTACATGATGAGTGTTGGACAATGATTAAGCTTACAATTTAAAGATTACTAGCTTTAAATGCTAAATGATGCTCTGATGAGAATCAAACTTGCAACCATTCGACTAAGAGATCAGTATATTCTACAGACAAAACCAGACACTGTTAAGTACTAAATTAAACGCATTTTACCTTAGAAACTGTTGCAGTTCAGGTCCTGAAGGTATGAGTTGCAAGAAACCACCAAAATATTTGTCTCTTGATGCTCATTCAGGTAATTGTAGAAGGCAAAAGTTCAGACTTTCAAGAGGTCCCTGTGTGCATACAACAGATGGGAAGAACAGGTTTTATTTTTTGGTTCACAGACTTGTTCATTGCACGATTTTCTTTTCCAGTAGTATGAACTCCATAATATATTAATTTGTGGTCCGCAAATATATTTCGAAGCATGCTACAAGAAAAACAACCAATGAGAATTTTTTAATTTGTATACAAAGTAGCACTAGTATTTTTAAACAAGAACACATAAAACTCAATACACTTTGATTACGTTTGGAAATGTATATTTTTGCGAGGAACCCTTATTTATTATTTAGGTGGAGCTGTGTTCTTGAGGTGTTTACACTTAATATAGACCACATTAACTAAAGCACTTTTAAATCACAGATAGTGCTATTCATCATTCAAGTAACGCAAAGCAGATTAATTACTTCAGCTACATTAACTAAAGTGGACTAGGTTTGGATATTTCTTATGACCTTTGAGGTTATTTTATTTGAAAAAAAAAATCTTTAAAAACATTCCATGTTTAGAAAATATAGCTTTCTAATTTATTTTTTGTTAAAAATGGCTGTCATTTGTTTAGTTTATTCTGGGATATCTGAATTTGTTTGGAAATGCAAACTAAAAGCGGAGGACGCAGAAACACTTCTTCAGGGTTCGTATGCATTTTCCGAAAATAAAAAGTTTCTCGGACATTTTAAGTACTTTAAAACTAATTTATAAGGACCTTATTGTTAGTGATAAAAAAATACTGTCTGTATATACTACCAGGTTAGTAGTTTAGTTACACTTGATAGTTGCTAGTGCAGAACTAGCCTAATAAATCAAAATCCTAAAAGATTTGAAGACAGAATAAACAAAACAACAAAAGTTACAACTAGTCAAAAGTTACCTATTTGCTTTTAATTGCTTCCTTCCACCTCCACAATGATGCCGGTCCAGAAACATCTGCAAGAGACCCTCGCTGAGCATCTAGTGTTTGATGGATGTTCACCACATTCTGATGGAAAATATTAACCAGCTGGTTCCGAGATTCCTTCCAGGCTGGCAATTCCACTGAGCCCGCCCAGTGAAGAACTGACACTTCAGAGTTGTCTTCAAAGTAGAGAAGTTGGCGAGTTGATCCGTTTGCTTCCAACTAAAATCTTGAAACCAAAACATTGTTCACTATTGAAGTACTGTGTTGAATTTCAAGCTGTTACTGGAACTATTCAAGAGTCATCAACTTATTTTGTAAGACGATGACTGTGTAAGAAGGGTGAGTGATGCATCGACAACACAATGAGAGCAAGACGGTTTAGACGTAAAATAGGACTAATCGGCAACAACCCTGCGTTCTACTTGTTGTTAACACATTTAAGTTTTTCCATGGCCATGGTAGATTTCCACATCACTGTATTATCCAATAGAAGTTTATTAGTGAAAGGTGCTAATGCCTGTTTTTGAGGTGAATTACATTGAACAGACTGCAGAAAGGACACTTTCAGTTTAAAGCTTTCAAATGCTGGAAGGCGCTGCAGAATACAAACACATGGAACAAGACTAAGGGGTGAAAATTATTTGTTTTCGTTTCTGCAAGAATGTGTACACACTTTGGGCTACATTGTATGGTTGCTTGTATTACCATGTATTTAGGTGCGAGTAAAGTAGGTCTCGACTTCCTTATTATTGCCAAATATGGAATAAGAGGCGGCCGATTGTCAATATTGTTATAAAAAGGAAACAGCGATCCTGAAAGCTATTTTGTCTGCTCAGACAATGATCCACTTGTATTGAATCCCATAATTGTGCTGATCAACTGGTAATGCTATTTAATGAAAAAATTGGAAATGAGGACACGGAATTGGTGTAACCTGCATCCAACACCAAACTGAAGGAGCTGTGGGACATGAACCCCCAAATCAATCATGCTGTCATCGAGTCGCTGCAAGTGCACACTTCATGAAACCGATTGTAACTCTTGGCAACAGTTAAAAAATGATAAATTGATGAAAGTGCCGGGAAGATGTTCGATTTAAGGGACCTGGAGTGGTCATGAAGGAATAATACAGCTGTTCTCGGAGGGCTGGTGTCATTTGACTTATTAACAATCATAATTTGAAGAGCTTCTGCAGCCCTACCCAACGCTGTCGAAAGTCGCATCATCCAAGAGAATTTTGTCTTCTCTAAATCAAAAGTGTTGCGTCTCACCAAAACTCCAAGGGATGCGAAATTCCTCGGCCTCAGACTCTCTGCACTCGGCTTCTACTTCGAGGATGCTTGGCAATTATGTTGCGAGTTTTTTTTTAATATGGTAGGTTTGGACACATTCTTATTTTGGATTTGGGTCATCCAAACAATCGTCAAAGTTTCTATCAATGTGCAATTCACGATACATTTCAATTCATGCGATTCGCTAAATTAATGGAAACATTTCCATTCTCTTTCTCTTTTTTGGCATGTTCAGTTGCTTCTTAGGAGAGCAAAGCATGTCATTTGGATTCGGGAGACAATGGGCTTGTTTCAGGTGTGACAAAGTTATCAGTACAAGATCAGGTGAATTCCTTCTCAAATTTATCTAAAATATGTTTGTTTACAGGAGGTTTCTTATGGTGTGTAATTGTTTGATGTAATTTTTGCTCAGATGAAGTGCTTCACATTCGTGTTTCCTAATAACATCATTAGCATACACTTCCCTAAAATAAAAATATTTTCAAAAAATAAATAAATTGTAAAATATATATATAAAAAAATTGTTATAAATTGTTTTTTTATTTTAGAAATATTAAATAGGGTCAATTATATTTGTTTTGCTACTCTTTATCATTTTAATTTACATAATGATTTACCTTTCGTAATAAATAAAATCTTAAATAAGAAATACTTCACAAAGACAATGACAGGAAAATATTTTAAGTGTTTTAAAACCCAGTCTTATAAACTATAATTACTTCTATAGATACTCAACAGATTTTTTTTTTCAGTATGTATACATATACATCTTCTAATAGCAAATTGAAATATGGTGGATATTTAATTTTACATATCTTTCTATTATTACATTGAAACTGTTATTGATATTTTATACCTTAAATTCTGGGGTAAAATTTAATTCTTTGAAAAAATGTCTTTGCATTGAATTAACAACACACCAGATAGTATTGTTAAACACAAGATAATTATCTTTACGGTCAATACAAAAGAAAAGACTAGAAAACACTGCTTAGTAAATTTGAACCGTTGTCAGACGATTAAGGAACATGCCTGAGCTAGCACATATTTCAGGACATTTGGAGCACAAGAAATTTTCCATACACTAGCACCCTCTACATGATGAGTGTTGGACAATGATTAAGCTTACAATTTAAAGATTACTAGCTTTAAATGCTAAATGATGCTCTGATGAGAATCAAACTTGCAACCATTCGACTAAGAGATCAGTATATTCTACAGACAAAACCAGACACTGTTAAGTACTAAATTAAACGCATTTTACCTTAGAAACTGTTGCAGTTCAGGTCCTGAAGGTATGAGTTGCAAGAAACCACCAAAATATTTGTCTCTTGATGCTCATTCAGGTAATTGTAGAAGGCAAAAGTTCAGACTTTCAAGAGGTCCCTGTGTGCATACAACAGATGGGAAGAACAGGTTTTATTTTTTGGTTCACAGACTTGTTCATTGCACGATTTTCTTTTCCAGTAGTATGAACTCCATAATATATTAATTTGTGGTCCGCAAATATATTTCGAAGCATGCTACAAGAAAAACAACCAATGAGAATTTTTTAATTTGTATACAAAGTAGCACTATTATTTTTAAACAAGAACACATAAAACTCAATACACTTTGATTACGTTTGGAAATGTATATTTTTGCGAGGAACCCTTATTTATTATTTAGGTGGAGCTGTGTTCTTGAGGTGTTTACACTTAATATAGACCACATTAACTAAAGCACTTTTAAATCACAGATAGTGCTATTCATCATTCAAGTAACGTAAAGCAGATTACTTCAGCTACATTAACTAAAGTGGACTAGGTTTGGATATTTCTTATGACCTTTGAGGTTATTTTATTTGAAAAAAAAAATCTTTAAAAACATTCCATGTTTAGAAAATATAGCTTTCTAATTTATTTTTTGTTAAAAATGGCTGTCATTTGTTTAGTTTATTCTGGGATATCTGAATTTGTTTGGAAATGCAAACTAAAAGCGGAGGACGCAGAAACACTTCTTCAGGGTTCGTATGCATTTTCCGAAAATAAAAAGTTTCTCGGACATTTTAAGTACTTTAAAACTAATTTATAAGGACCTTATTGTTAGTGATAAAAAAATACTGTCTGTATATACTACCAGGTTAGTAGTTTAGTTACACTTGATAGTTGCTAGTGCAGAACTAGCCTAATAAATCAAAATCCTAAAAGATTTGAAGACAGAATAAACAAAACAACAAAAGTTACAACTAGTCAAAAGTTACCTATTTGCTTTTAATTGCTTCCTTCCACCTCCACAATGATGCCGGTCCAGAAACATCTGCAAGAGACCCTCGCTGAGCATCTAGTGTTTGATGGATGTTCACCACATTCTGATGGAAAATATTAACCAGCTGGTTCCGAGATTCCTTCCAGGCTGGCAATTCCACTGAGCCCGCCCAGTGAAGAACTGACACTTCAGAGTTGTCTTCAAAGTAGAGAAGTTGGCGAGTTGATCCGTTTGCTTCCAACTAAAATCTTGAAACCAAAACATTGTTCACTATTGAAGTACTGTGTTGAATTTCAAGCTGTTACTGGAACTATTCAAGAGTCATCAACTTATTTTGTAAGACGATGACTGTGTAAGAAGGGTGAGTGATGCATCGACAACACAATGAGAGCAAGACGGTTTAGACGTAAAATAGGACTAATCGGCAACAACCCTGCGTTCTACTTGTTGTTAACACATTTAAGTTTTTCCATGGCCATGGTAGATTTCCACATCACTGTATTATCCAATAGAAGTTTATTAGTGAAAGGTGCTAATGCCTGTTTTTGAGGTGAATTACATTGAACAGACTGCAGAAAGGACACTTTCAGTTTAAAGCTTTCAAATGCTGGAAGGCGCTGCAGAATACAAACACATGGAACAAGACTAAGGGGTGAAAATTATTTGTTTTCGTTTCTGCAAGAATGTGTACACACTTTGGGCTACATTGTATGGTTGCTTGTATTACCATGTATTTAGGTGCGAGTAAAGTAGGTCTCGACTTCCTTATTATTGCCAAATATGGAATAAGAGGCGGCCGATTGTCAATATTGTTATAAAAAGGAAACAGCGATCCTGAAAGCTATTTTGTCTGCTCAGACAATGATCCACTTGTATTGAATCCCATAATTGTGCTGATCAACTGGTAATGCTATTTAATGACAAAATTGGAAATGAGGACACGGAATTGGTGTTACCTGCATCCAACACCAAACTGAAGGAGCTGTGGGACATGAACCCCCAAATCAATCATGCTGTCATCGAGTCGCTGCAAGTGCACACTTCATGAAACCGATTGTAACTCTTGGCAACAGTTAAAAAATGATAAATTGATGAAAGTGCCGGGAAGATGTTCGATTTAAGGGACCTGGAGTGGTCATGAAGGAATAATACAGCTGTTCTCGGAGGGCTGGTGTCATTTGACTTATTAACAATCATAATTTGAAGAGCTTCTGCAGCCCTACCCAACGCTGTCGAAAGTCGCATCATCCAAGAGAATTTTGTCTTCTCTAAATCAAAAGTGTTGCGTCTCACCAAAACTCCAAGGGATGCGAAATTCCTCGGCCTCAGACTCTCTGCACTCGGCTTCTACTTCGAGGATGCTTGGCAATTATGTTGCGAGTTTTTTTTTATTAATATGGTAGGTTTGGACACATTCTTATTTTGGATTTGGGTCATCCAAACAATCGTCAAAGTTTCTATCAATGTGCAATTCATGATACATTTCAATTCATGCGATTCGCTAAATTAATGGAAACATTTCCATTCTCTTTCTCTTTTTTGGCATGTTCAGTTGCTTCTTAGGAGAGCAAAGCATGTCATTTGGATTCGGGAGACAATGGGCTTGTTTCAGGTGTGACAAAGTTATCAGTACAAGATCAGGTGAATTCCTTCTCAAATTTATCTAAAATATGTTTGTTTACAGGAGGTTTCTTATGGTGTGTAATTGTTTGATGTAATTTTTGCTCAGATGAAGTGCTTCACATTCGTGTTTCCTAATAACATCATTAGCATACACTTCCCTAAAATAAAAATATTTTCAAAAAATAAATAAATTGTAAAATATATATATAAAAAAATTGTTATAAATTGTTTTTTTATT
This sequence comes from Troglohyphantes excavatus, assembly GCA_963932185.1. Classification (NCBI taxonomy): domain Eukaryota; kingdom Metazoa; phylum Arthropoda; class Arachnida; order Araneae; family Linyphiidae; genus Troglohyphantes; species Troglohyphantes excavatus. Next base: position 69,442,804 of record OZ010671.1, on the reverse strand, counting down.
TTAGAAATATTAAATAGGGTCAATTATATTTGTTTTGCTACTCTTTATCATTTTAATTTACATAATGATTTACCTTTCGTAATAAATAAAATCTTAAATAAGAAATACTTCACAAAGACAATGACAGGAAAATATTTTAAGTGTTTTAAAACCCAGTCTTATAAACTATAATTACTTCTATAGATACTCAACAGATTTTTTTTTTCAGTATGTATACATATACATCTTCTAATAGCAAATTGAAATATGGTGGATATTTAATTTTACATATCTTTCTATTATTACATTGAAACTGTTATTGATATTTTATACCTTAAATTCTGGGGTAAAATTTAATTCTTTGAAAAAATGTCTTTGCATTGAATTAACAACACACCAGATAGTATTGTTAAACACAAGATAATTATCTTTACGGTCAATACAAAAGAAAAGACTAGAAAACACTGCTTAGTAAATTTGAACCGTTGTCAGACGATTAAGGAACATGCCTGAGCTAGCACATATTTCAGGACATTTGGAGCACAAGAAATTTTCCATACACTAGCACCCTCTACATGATGAGTGTTGGACAATGATTAAGCTTACAATTTAAAGATTACTAGCTTTAAATGCTAAATGATGCTCTGATGAGAATCAAACTTGCAACCATTCGACTAAGAGATCAGTATATTCTACAGACAAAACCAGACACTGTTAAGTACTAAATTAAACGCATTTTACCTTAGAAACTGTTGCAGTTCAGGTCCTGAAGGTATGAGTTGCAAGAAACCACCAAAATATTTGTCTCTTGATGCTCATTCAGGTAATTGTAGAAGGCAAAAGTTCAGACTTTCAAGAGGTCCCTGTGTGCATACAACAGATGGGAAGAACAGGTTTTATTTTTTGGTTCACAGACTTGTTCATTGCACGATTTTCTTTTCCAGTAGTATGAACTCCATAATATATTAATTTGTGGTCCGCAAATATATTTCGAAGCATGCTACAAGAAAAACAACCAATGAGAATTTTTTAATTTGTATACAAAGTAGCACTAGTATTTTTAAACAAGAACACATAAAACTCAATACACTTTGATTACGTTTGGAAATGTATATTTTTGCGAGGAACCCTTATTTATTATTTAGGTGGAGCTGTGTTCTTGAGGTGTTTACACTTAATATAGACCACATTAACTAAAGCACTTTTAAATCACAGATAGTGCTATTCATCATTCAAGTAACGCAAAGCAGATTACTTCAGCTACATTAACTAAAGTGGACTAGGTTTGGATATTTCTTATGACCTTTGAGGTTATTTTATTTGAAAAAAAAAATCTTTAAAAACATTCCATGTTTAGAAAATATAGTTTTCTAATTTATTTTTTGTTAAAAATGGCTGTCATTTGTTTAGTTTATTCTGGGATATCTGAATTTGTTTGGAAATGCAAACTAAAAGCGGAGGACGCAGAAACACTTCTTCAGGGTTCGTATGCATTTTCCGAAAATAAAAAGTTTCTCGGACATTTTAAGTACTTTAAAACTAATTTATAAGGACCTTATTGTTAGTGATAAAAAAATACTGTCTGTATATACTACCAGGTTAGTAGTTTAGTTACACTTGATAGTTGCCAGTGCAGAACTAGCCTAATAAATCAAAATCCTAAAAGATTTGAAGACAGAATAAACAAAACAACAAAAGTTACAACTAGTCAAAAGTTACCTATTTGCTTTTAATTGCTTCCTTCCACCTCCACAATGATGCCGGTCCAGAAACATCTGCAAGAGACCCTCGCTGAGCATCTAGTGTTTGATGGATGTTCACCACATTCTGATGGAAAATATTAACCAGCTGGTTCCGAGATTCCTTCCAGGCTGGCAATTCCACTGAGCCCGCCCAGTGAAGAACTGACACTTCAGAGTTGTCTTCAAAGTAGAGAAGTTGGCGAGTTGATCCGTTTGCTTCCAACTAAAATCTTGAAACCAAAACATCGTTCACTATTGAAGTACTGTGTTGAATTTCAAGCTGTTACTGGAACTATTCAAGAGTCATCAACTTATTTTGTAAGACGATGACTGTGTAAGAAGGGTGAGTGATGCATCAACAACACAATGAGAGCAAGATGGTTTAGACGTAAAATAGGACTAATCGGCAACAACCCTGCGTTGTACTTGTTGTTAACACATTTAAGTTTTTTCATGGCCATGGTAGATTTCCACCTCACTTTATTATCCAATAGAAGTTTATTAGTGAAAGGTGCCAATGCCAGTTTTTGAGGTGAATTACATTGAACAGACTGCAGAAAGGATACTTTCAGTTTAAAGCTCTCAAATGCTGGAAGGCGCTGCAGAATACAAACACATGGAACAAGACTAAGGGGTGAAAATTATTTGTTTTCGTTTCTGCAAGAATGTGTACACACTTTGGGCTACATTGTATGGTTGCTTGTATTACCATGTATTTAGGTGCGAGTAAAGTAGGTCTCGACTTCCTTATTATTGCCAAATATGGAATAAGAGGCGGACGATTGTCAATATTGTTATAAAAAGGAAACAGCGATCCTGAAAGCTATTTTGTCTGCTCAGACAATGATCCACTTGTATTGAATCCCATAATTGTGCTGATCAACTGGTAATGCTATTTAATGAAAAAATTGGAAATGAGGACACGGAATTGGTGTAACCTGCATCCAACACCAAACTGAAGGAGCTGTGGGACATGAACCCCCAAATCAATCATGCTGTCATCGAGTCGCTGCAAGTGCACACTTCATGAAACCGATTGTAACTCTTGGCAACAGTTAAAAAATGATAAATTGATGAAAGTGCCGGGAAGATGTTCGATTTAAGGGACCTGGAGTGGTCATGAAGGAATAATACAGCTGTTCTCGGAGGGCTGATGTCATTTGACTTATTAACAATCATAATTTGAAGAGCATCTGCAGCCCTACCCAACGCTGTCGAAAGTCGCATCATCCAAGAGAATTTTGTCTTCTCTAAATCAAAAGTGTTGCGTCTCACCAAAACTCCAAGGGATGCGAAATTCCTCGGCCTCAGACTCTCTGCACTCGGCTTCTACTTCGAGAATGCTTGGCAATTATGTTGCGAGTTTTTTTTTATTAATATGGTAGGTTTGGACACATTCTTATTTTGGATTTGGGTCATCCAAACAATCGTCAAAGTTTCTATCAATGTGCAATTCATGATACATTTCAATTCATGCGATTCGCTAAATTAATGGAAACATTTCCATTCTCTTTCTCTTTTTTGGCATGTTCAGTTGCTTCTTAGGAGAGCAAAGCATGTCATTTGGATTCGGGAGACAATGGGCTTGTTTCAGGTGTGACAAAGTTATCAGTACAAGATCAGGTGAATTCCTTCTCAAATTTATCTAAAATATGTTTGTTTACAGGAGGTTTCTTATGGTGTGTAATTGTTTGATGTAATTTTTGCTCAAATGAAGTGCTTCACATTCGTGTTTCCTAATATCATCATTAGCATACACTTCCCTAAAATTAAAATATTTTCAAAAAATCAATAAATTGTAAAATATTTATATAAAAAAAATTGTTATAAATTGTTTTTTTATTTTAGAAATATTAAATAGGGTCAATTATATTTGTTTTGCTACTCTTTATCATTTTAATTTACATAATGATTTACCTTTCGTAATAAATAAAATTTTAAATAAGAAATACCTCACAAAGACAATGACAGGAAAATATTTTAAGTGTTTTAAAACCCAGTCTTATAAACTATAATTACTTCTATAGATACTCAACAGATTTTTTTTTTCAGTATGTATACATATACATCTTCTAATAGCAAATTGAAATATGGTGGATATTTAATTTTCCATATCTTTCTATTATTACATTGAAATTGTTATTGATATTTTATACCTTAAATTCTGGGGTAAAATTTAATTCTTTGAAAAAATGTCTTTGTATTGAATTAACAACACACCAGATAGTATTGTTAAACACAAGATAATTATCTTTACGGTCAATACAAAAGAAAAGACTAGAAAACACTGCTTAGTAAATTTGAACCGTTGTCAGACGATTAAGGAACATGCCTGAGCTAGCACATATTTCAGGACATTTGGAGCACAAGAAATTTTCCATACACTAGCACCCTCTACATGATGAGTGTTGGACAATGATTAAGCTTACAATTTAAAGATTACTAGCTTTAAATGCTAAATGATGCTCTGATGAGAATCAAACTTGCAACCATTCGACTAAGAGATCAGTATATTCTACAGACAAAACCAGACACTGTTAAGTACTAAATTAAACGCATTTTACCTTAGAAACTGTTGCAGTTCAGGTCCTGAAGGTATGAGTTGCAAGAAACCACCAAAATATTTGTCTCTTGATGCTCATTCAGGTAATTGTAGAAGGCAAAAGTTCAGACTTTCAAGAGGTCCCTGTGTGCATACAACAGATGGGAAGAACAGGTTTTATTTTTTGGTTCACAGACTTGTTCATTGCACGATTTTCTTTTCCAGTAGTATGAACTCCATAATATATTAATTTGTGGTCCGCAAATATATTTCGAAGCATGCTACAAGAAAAACAACCAATGAGAATTTTTTAATTTGTATACAAAGTAGCACTATTATTTTTAAACAAGAACACATAAAACTCAATACACTTTGATTACGTTTGGAAATGTATATTTTTGCGAGGAACCCTTATTTATTATTTAGGTGGAGCTGTGTTCTTGAGGTGTTTACACTTAATATAGACCACATTAACTAAAGCACTTTTAAATCACAGATAGTGCTATTCATCATTCAAGTAACGCAAAGCAGATTACTTCAGCTACATTAACTAAAGTGGACTAGGTTTGGATATTTCTTATGACCTTTGAGGTTATTTTATTTGAAAAAAAAAATCTTTAAAAACATTCCATGTTTAGAAAATATAGCTTTCTAATTTATTTTTTGTTAAAAATGGCTGTCATTTGTTTAGTTTATTCTGGGATATCTGAATTTGTTTGGAAATGCAAACTAAAAGCGGAGGACGCAGAAACACTTCTTCAGGGTTCGTATGCATTTTCCGAAAATAAAAAGTTTCTCGGACATTTTAAGTACTTTAAAACTAATTTATAAGGACCTTATTGTTAGTGATAAAAAAGTACTGTCTGTATATACTACCAGGTTAGTAGTTTAGTTACACTTGATAGTTGCTAGTGCAGAACTAGCCTAATAAATCAAAATCCTAAAAGATTTGAAGACAGAATAAACAAAACAACAAAAGTTACAACTAGTCAAAAGTTACCTATTTGCTTTTAATTGCTTCCTTCCACCTCCACAATGATGCCGGTCCAGAAACATCTGCAAGAGACCCTCGCTGAGCATCTAGTGTTTGATGGATGTTCACCACATTCTGATGGAAAATATTAACCAGCTGGTTCCGAGATTCCTTCCAGGCTGGCAATTCCACTGAGCCCGCCCAGTGAAGAACTGACACTTCAGAGTTGTCTTCAAAGTAGAGAAGTTGGCGAGTTGATCCGTTTGCTTCCAACTAAAATCTTGAAACCAAAACATTGTTCACTATTGAAGTACTGTGTTGAATTTCAAGCTGTTACTGGAACTATTCAAGAGTCATCAACTTATTTTGTAAGACGATGACTGTGTAAGAAGGGTGAGTGATGCATCGACAACACAATGAGAGCAAGACGGTTTAGACGTAAAATAGGACTAATCGGCAACAACCCTGCGTTCTACTTGTTGTTAACACATTTAAGTTTTTCCATGGCCATGGTAGATTTCCACATCACTGTATTATCCAATAGAAGTTTATTAGTGAAAGGTGCTAATGCCTGTTTTTGAGGTGAATTACATTGAACAGACTGCAGAAAGGACACTTTCAGTTTAAAGCTTTCAAATGCTGGAAGGCGCTGCAGAATACAAACACATGGAACAAGACTAAGGGGTGAAAATTATTTGTTTTCGTTTCTGCAAGAATGTGTACACACTTTGGGCTACATTGTATGGTTGCTTGTATTACCATGTATTTAGGTGCGAGTAAAGTAGGTCTCGACTTCCTTATTATTGCCAAATATGGAATAAGAGGCGGCCGATTGTCAATATTGTTATAAAAAGGAAACAGCGATCCTGAAAGCTATTTTGTCTGCTCAGACAATGATCCACTTGTATTGAATCCCATAATTGTGCTGATCAACTGGTAATGCTATTTAATGACAAAATTGGAAATGAGGACACGGAATTGGTGTTACCTGCATCCAACACCAAACTGAAGGAGCTGTGGGACATGAACCCCCAAATCAATCATGCTGTCATCGAGTCGCTGCAAGTGCACACTTCATGAAACCGATTGTAACTCTTGGCAACAGTTAAAAAATGATAAATTGATGAAAGTGCCGGGAAGATGTTCGATTTAAGGGACCTGGAGTGGTCATGAAGGAATAATACAGCTGTTCTCGGAGGGCTGGTGTCATTTGACTTATTAACAATCATAATTTGAAGAGCTTCTGCAGCCCTACCCAACGCTGTCGAAAGTCGCATCATCCAAGAGAATTTTGTCTTCTCTAAATCAAAAGTGTTGCGTCTCACCAAAACTCCAAGGGATGCGAAATTCCTCGGCCTCAGACTCTCTGCACTCGGCTTCTACTTCGAGAATGCTTGGCAATTATGTTGCGAGTTTTTTTTTATTAATATGGTAGGTTTGGACACATTCTTATTTTGGATTTGGGTCATCCAAACAATCGTCAAAGTTTCTATCAATGTGCAATTCATGATACATTTCAATTCATGCGATTCGCTAAATTAATGGAAACATTTCCATTCTCTTTCTCTTTTTTGGCATGTTCAGTTGCTTCTTAGGAGAGCAAAGCATGTCATTTGGATTCGGGAGACAATGGGCTTGTTTCAGGTGTGACAAATTTATCAGTACAAGATCAGGTGAATTCCTTCTCAAATTTATATAAAGTATGTTTGTTTACAGGAGGTTTCTTATGGTGTGTAATTGTTTGATGTAATTTTTGCTCAGATGAAGTGCTTCACATTCGTGTTTCCTAATAACATCATTAGCATACACTTCCCTAAAATAAAAATATTTTCAAAAAATAAATAAATTGTAAAATATATATATAAAAAAATTGTTATAAATTGTTTTTTTATTTTAGAAATATTAAATAGGGTCAATTATATTTGTTTTGCTACTCTTTATCATTTTAATTTACATAATGATTTACCTTTCGTAATAAATAAAATCTTAAATAAGAAATACCTCACAAAGACAATGACAGGAAAATATTTTAAGTGTTTTAAAACCCAGTCTTATAAACTATAATTACTTCTATAGATACTCAACAGATTTTTTTTTTCAGTATGTATACATATACATCTTCTAATAGCAAATTGAAATATGGTGGATATTTAATTTTACATATCTTTCTATTATTACATTGAAACTGTTATTGATATTTTATACCTTAAATTCTGGGGTAAAATTTAATTCTTTGAAAAAATGTCTTTGCATTGAATTAACAACACACCAGATAGTATTGTTAAACACAAGATAATTATCTTTACGGTCAATACAAAAGAAAAGACTAGAAAACACTGCTTAGTAAATTTGAACCGTTGTCAGACGATTAAGGAACATGCCTGAGCTAGCACATATTTCAGGACATTTGGAGCACAAGAAATTTTCCGTACACTAGCCCCCTCTGCATGATGAGTGTTGGACAATGATTAAGCTTACAATTTAAAGATTACAAGCTTTAAATGCTAAATGATGCTCTGATGAGAATCAAACTTGCAACCCTTCGACTACAAGATCAGTATATTCTACAGACAAAACCAGAAACTGTTAAGTACTAAATTAAACGCATTTTACCTTAGAAACTGCTGCAGTTCAGGTCCTGAAGGTATGAGTTGCAAGAAACCACCAAAATATTTGTCTCTTGATGCTCATTCAGGTAATTGTAGAAGGCAAAAGTTCAGACTTTCAAGAGGGCCCTGTGTGCATACAACAGATGGGAAGAACAGGTTTTATTTTTTGGTTCACAGACTTGTTCATGGCACGATTTTCTTTTCCAGTAGTATGAACTCCATAATATATTAATTTGTGGTCCGCAAATATATTTCGAAGCATGCTACAAGAAAAACAACCAATGAGAATTTTTTAATTTGTATACAAAGTAGCACTAGTATTTTTAAACAAGAACACATAAAACTCAATACACTTTGATTACGTTTGGAAATGTAAATTTTTGCGAGGAACCCTTATTTATTATTTAGGTGGAGCTGTGTTCTTGAGGTGTTTACATTTAATATAGACCACATTAACTAAAGCACTTTTAAATCACAGATAGTGCTATTCATCATTCAAGTAACTCAAAGCAGATTACTTCAGCTACATTAACTAAAGTGGACTAGGTTTGGATATTTCTTATGACCTTTGAGGTTATTTTATTTGAAAAAAAAAATCTTTAAACACATTCCATGCTTAGAAAATATAGCTTTCTAATTTATTTTTTGTTAAAAATGGCGGTCATTTGTTTAGTTTATTCTGGGATATCTGAATTTGTTTGGAAATGCAAACTAAAAGCGGAGGACGCAGAAACATTTCTTCAGGGTTCGTATGCATTTTCCGAAAATAAAAAGTTTCTCGGACATTTTAAGTACTTTAAAACTAATTTATAAGGACCTTATTGTTAGTGATAAAAAAATACTGTCTGTATATACTACCAGGTTAGTAGTTTAGTTACACTTGATAGTTGCCAGTGCAGAACTAGCCTAATAAATCAAAATCCTAAAAGATTTGAAGACAGAATAAACAAAACAACAAAAGTTACAACTAGTCAAAAGTTACCTATTTGCTTTTAATTGCTTCCTTCCACCTCCACCATGATGTATGTCAGAAACATCTGCAGGAGATCCTTGCTAAGGTTTGCCCATGCTTCCAGCATTTGATGGATGTTCATCACATTCTGGTGGAAAATATTGACCGGCTTGTTCCGAGATAACCTCCAGGCTGGCAATTTCACTGAGCCCGCCGAGGGAAGAACTGACACTTCAGAGTCATCTTCAAAGTAGAGAAGTTGGCAAGTTGACTATATTGTTTCTGACTAAAATCTTGAAGCCAAACTATTAAGAGTCATCAACTTATTTTGTAAGACGATGACTGTGTAAGAAGGGTCGGTGATGCATCGACAACACAATGAGAGCAAGACGGTTTAGACGTAAAATAGGACTAATCGGCAACAACCCTGCGTTCTACTTGTTGTTAACACATTTAAGTTTTTCCATGGCCATGGTAGATTTCCACATCACTGTATTATCCAATAGAAGTTTATTAGTGAAAGGTGCTAATGCCTGTTTTTGAGGTGAATTACATTGAACAGACTGCAGAAAGGACACTTTCAGTTTAAAGCTTTCAAATGCTGGAAGGCGCTGCAGAATACAAACACATGGAACAAGACTAAGGGGTGAAAATTATTTGTTTTCGTTTCTGCAAGAATGTGTACACACTTTGGGCTACATTGTATGGTTGCTTGTATTACCATGTATTTAGGTGCGAGTAAAGTAGGTCTCGACTTCCTTATTATTGCCAAATATGGCATAAGAGGCGGCCGATTGTCAATATTGTTATAAAAAGGAAACAGCGATCCTGAAAGCTATTTTGTCTGCTCAGACAATGATCCACTTGTATTGAATCCCATAATTGTGCTGATCAACTGGTAATGCTATTTAATGACAAAATTGGAAATGAGGACACGGAATTGGTGTTACCTGCATCCAACACCAAACTGAAGGAGCTGTGGGACATGAACCCCCAAATCAATCATGCTGTCATCGAGTCGCTGCAAGTGCACACTTCATGAAACCGATTGTAACTCTTGGCAACAGTTAAAAAATGATAAATTGATGAAAGTGCCGGGAAGATGTTCGATTTAAGGGACCTGGAGTGGTCATGAAGGAATAATACAGCTGTTCTCGGAGGGCTGGTGTCATTTGACTTATTAACAATCATAATTTGAAGAGCTTCTGCAGCCCTACCCAACGCTGTCGAAAGTCGCATCATCCAAGAGAATTTTGTCTTCTCTAAATCAAAAGTGTTGCGTCTCACCAAAACTCCAAGGGATGCGAAATTCCTCGGCCTCAGACTCTCTGCACTCGGCTTCTACTTCGAGGATGCTTGGCAATTATGTTGCGAGTTTTTTTTTATTAATATGGTAGGTTTGGACACATTCTTATTTTGGATTTGGGTCATCCAAACAATCGTCAAAGTTTCTATCAATGTGCAATTCATGATACATTTCAATTCATGCGATTCGCTAAATTAATGGAAACATTTCCATTCTCTTTCTCTTTTTTGGCATGTTCAGTTGCTTCTTAGGAGAGCAAAGCATGTCATTTGGATTCGGGAGACAATGGGCTTGTTTCAGGTGTGACAAAGTTATCAGTACAAGATCAGGTGAATTCCTTCTCAAATTTATCTAAAATATGTTTGTTTACAGGAGGTTTCTTATGGTGTGTAATTGTTTGATGTAATTTTTGCTCAGATGAAGTGCTTCACATTCGTGTTTCCTAATAACATCATTAGCATACACTTCCCTAAAATAAAAATATTTTCAAAAAATAAATAAATTGTAAAATATATATATAAAAAAATTGTTATAAATTGTTTTTTTATTTTAGAAATATTAAATAGGGTCAATTATATTTGTTTTGCTACTCTTTATCATTTTAATTTACATAATGATTTACCTTTCGTAATAAATAAAATCTTAAATAAGAAATACTTCACAAAGACAATGACAGGAAAATATTTTAAGTGTTTTAAAACCCAGTCTTATAAACTATAATTACTTCTATAGATACTCAACAGATTTTTTTTTTCAGTATGTATACATATACATCTTCTAATAGCAAATTGAAATATGGTGGATATTTAATTTTACATATCTTTCTATTATTACATTGAAACTGTTATTGATATTTTATACCTTAAATTCTGGGGTAAAATTTAATTCTTTGAAAAAATGTCTTTGCATTGAATTAACAACACACCAGATAGTATTGTTAAACACAAGATAATTATCTTTACGGTCAATACAAAAGAAAAGACTAGAAAACACTGCTTAGTAAATTTGAACCGTTGTCAGACGATTAAGGAACATGCCTGAGCTAGCACATATTTCAGGACATTTGGAGCACAAGAAATTTTCCATACACTAGCACCCTCTACATGATGAGTGTTGGACAATGATTAAGCTTACAATTTAAAGATTACTAGCTTTAAATGCTAAATGATGCTCTGATGAGAATCAAACTTGCAACCATTCGACTAAGAGATCAGTATATTCTACAGACAAAACCAGACACTGTTAAGTACTAAATTAAACGCATTTTACCTTAGAAACTGTTGCAGTTCAGGTCCTGAAGGTATGAGTTGCAAGAAACCACCAAAATATTTGTCTCTTGATGCTCATTCAGGTAATTGTAGAAGGCAAAAGTTCAGACTTTCAAGAGGTCCCTGTGTGCATACAACAGATGGGAAGAACAGGTTTTATTTTTTGGTTCACAGACTTGTTCATTGCACGATTTTCTTTTCCAGTAGTATGAACTCCATAATATATTAATTTGTGGTCCGCAAATATATTTCGAAGCATGCTACAAGAAAAACAACCAATGAGAATTTTTTAATTTGTATACAAAGTAGCACTAGTATTTTTAAACAAGAACACATAAAACTCAATACACTTTGATTACGTTTGGAAATGTATATTTTTGCGAGGAACCCTTATTTATTATTTAGGTGGAGCTGTGTTCTTGAGGTGTTTACACTTAATATAGACCACATTAACTAAAGCACTTTTAAATCACAGATAGTGCTATTCATCATTCAAGTAACGCAAAGCAGATTAATTACTTCAGCTACATTAACTAAAGTGGACTAGGTTTGGATATTTCTTATGACCTTTGAGGTTATTTTATTTGAAAAAAAAAATCTTTAAAAACATTCCATGTTTAGAAAATATAGCTTTCTAATTTATTTTTTGTTAAAAATGGCTGTCATTTGTTTAGTTTATTCTGGGATATCTGAATTTGTTTGGAAATGCAAACTAAAAGCGGAGGACGCAGAAACACTTCTTCAGGGTTCGTATGCATTTTCCGAAAATAAAAAGTTTCTCGGACATTTTAAGTACTTTAAAACTAATTTATAAGGACCTTATTGTTAGTGATAAAAAAATACTGTCTGTATATACTACCAGGTTAGTAGTTTAGTTACACTTGATAGTTGCTAGTGCAGAACTAGCCTAATAAATCAAAATCCTAAAAGATTTGAAGACAGAATAAACAAAACAACAAAAGTTACAACTAGTCAAAAGTTACCTATTTGCTTTTAATTGCTTCCTTCCACCTCCACAATGATGCCGGTCCAGAAACATCTGCAAGAGACCCTCGCTGAGCATCTAGTGTTTGATGGATGTTCACCACATTCTGATGGAAAATATTAACCAGCTGGTTCCGAGATTCCTTCCAGGCTGGCAATTCCACTGAGCCCGCCCAGTGAAGAACTGACACTTCAGAGTTGTCTTCAAAGTAGAGAAGTTGGCGAGTTGATCCGTTTGCTTCCAACTAAAATCTTGAAACCAAAACATTGTTCACTATTGAAGTACTGTGTTGAATTTCAAGCTGTTACTGGAACTATTCAAGAGTCATCAACTTATTTTGTAAGACGATGACTGTGTAAGAAGGGTGAGTGATGCATCGACAACACAATGAGAGCAAGACGGTTTAGACGTAAAATAGGACTAATCGGCAACAACCCTGCGTTGTACTTGTTGTTAACACATTTAAGTTTTTCCATGGCCATGGTAGATTTCCACATCACTGTATTATCCAATAGAAGTTTATTAGTGAAAGGTGCTAATGCCTGTTTTTGAGGTGAATTACATTGAACAGACTGCAGAAAGGACACTTTCAGTTTAAAGCTTTCAAATGCTGGAAGGCGCTGCAGAATACAAACACATGGAACAAGACTAAGGGGTGAAAATTATTTGTTTTCGTTTCTGCAAGAATGTGTACACACTTTGGGCTACATTGTATGGTTGCTTGTATTACCATGTATTTAGGTGCGAGTAAAGTAGGTCTCGACTTCCTTATTATTGCCAAATATGGAATAAGAGGCGGCCGATTGTCAATATTGTTATAAAAAGGAAACAGCGATCCTGAAAGCTATTTTGTCTGCTCAGACAATGATCCACTTGTATTGAATCCCATAATTGTGCTGATCAACTGGTAATGCTATTTAATGAAAAAATTGGAAATGAGGACACGGAATTGGTGTAACCTGCATCCAACACCAAACTGAAGGAGCTGTGGGACATGAACCCCCAAATCAATCATGCTGTCATCGAGTCGCTGCAAGTGCACACTTCATGAAACCGATTGTAACTCTTGGCAACAGTTAAAAAATGATAAATTGATGAAAGTGCCGGGAAGATGTTCGATTTAAGGGACCTGGAGTGGTCATGAAGGAATAATACAGCTGTTCTCGGAGGGCTGGTGTCATTTGACTTATTAACAATCATAATTTGAAGAGCTTCTGCAGCCCTACCCAACGCTGTCGAAAGTCGCATCATCCAAGAGAATTTTGTCTTCTCTAAATCAAAAGTGTTGCGTCTCACCAAAACTCCAAGGGATGCGAAATTCCTCGGCCTCAGACTCTCTGCACTCGGCTTCTACTTCGAGGATGCTTGGCAATTATGTTGCGAGTTTTTTTTTAATATGGTAGGTTTGGACACATTCTTATTTTGGATTTGGGTCATCCAAACAATCGTCAAAGTTTCTATCAATGTGCAATTCACGATACATTTCAATTCATGCGATTCGCTAAATTAATGGAAACATTTCCATTCTCTTTCTCTTTTTTGGCATGTTCAGTTGCTTCTTAGGAGAGCAAAGCATGTCATTTGGATTCGGGAGACAATGGGCTTGTTTCAGGTGTGACAAAGTTATCAGTACAAGATCAGGTGAATTCCTTCTCAAATTTATCTAAAATATGTTTGTTTACAGGAGGTTTCTTATGGTGTGTAATTGTTTGATGTAATTTTTGCTCAAATGAAGTGCTTCACATTCGTGTTTCCTAATATCATCATTAGCATACACTTCCCTAAAATTAAAATATTTTCAAAAAATCAATAAATTGTAAAATATTTATATAAAAAAAATTGTTATAAATTGTTTTTTTATTTTAGAAATATTAAATAGGGTCAATTATATTTGTTTTGCTACTCTTTATCATTTTAATTTACATAATGATTTACCTTTCGTAATAAATAAAATTTTAAATAAGAAATACCTCACAAAGACAATGACAGGAAAATATTTTAAGTGTTTTAAAACCCAGTCTTATAAACTATAATTACTTCTATAGATACTCAACAGATTTTTTTTTTCAGTATGTATACATATACATCTTCTAATAGCAAATTGAAATATGGTGGATATTTAATTTTCCATATCTTTCTATTATTACATTGAAATTGTTATTGATATTTTATACCTTAAATTCTGGGGTAAAATTTAATTCTTTGAAAAAATGTCTTTGTATTGAATTAACAACACACCAGATAGTATTGTTAAACACAAGATCTTTACAATTATCTTTACGGTCAATACAAAAGAAAAGACTAGAGAACACTGCTTAGTAAATTTGAACCGTTGTCAGACGATTAAGGAACATGCCTGAGCTAGCACATATTTCAGGACATTTGGAGCACAAGAAATTTTCTGTACACTAGCCCCCTCTGCATGATGAGTGTTGGACAATGATTAAGCTTACAATTTAAAGATTACAAGCTTTAAATGCTAAATGATGCTCTGATGAGAATCAAACTTGCAACCCTTCGACTACAAGATCAGTATATTCTACAGACAAAACCAGAAACTGTTAAGTACTAAATTAAACGCATTTTACCTTAGAAACTGCTGCAGTTCAGGTCCTGAAGGTATGAGTTGCAAGAAACCACCAAAATATTTGTCTCTTGATGCTCATTCAGGTAATTGTAGAAGGCAAAAGTTCAGACTTTCAAGAGGGCCCTGTGTGCATACAACAGATGGGAAGAAGAGGTTTTATTTTTGGTTCACAGACTTGTTCATGGCACGATTTTCTTTTCCAGTAGTATGAACTCCATAATATATTAATTTGTGGTCCGCAAATATATTTCGAAGCATGCTACAAGAAAAACAACCAATGAGAATTTTTTAATTTGTATACAAAGTAGCACTAGTATTTTTAAACAAGAACACATAAAACTCAATACACTTTGATTACGTTTGGAAATGTAAATTTTTGCAAAGAAGCCATATTTATTATTTAATTGGAGCTGAGGGCGCAGAAACACTTCTTCAGGGTTTGTACACATCTTCCGAACTTAAAATAAGTTTCTCGGGACTTTTTAAGTACTTTAAAACCAATTTATAAGGACTTTATTGTTAATAATAAAAAATATATACATTTTTAACAAAGATTTAGTTCTAAATTCACAAATAGGCTTCCTAGTAAAAAAAAGTTTAAATACATTTTAATAAATTAGTATAAAAGAGGACATTAAATGCAATAATAATGCAATAAGCTAAAATCTATAAGGTGCAAAGAAGGTGAGAGTTTTCTACTTGGATACAAAATGGCTTTAATCCTCTTTAAGATCAAACATTTTTAATATTGGTTTAGTAAAATAACTTAAATGATATTCGCTTTAAAGACTTCAGTAACTGGAAGTTTCTAAGGACTTTTTGGACAAAATTAAGGAGTTTCTAAATATTTTATAAGGATCCTTATGAACATGAAGAAAAAATAAGGAGCTTCTAAAGAATTCTAAGGATTGTTCAAACCCTGTTCCAAGAAAAGACTAGGTAAGACTTTAGTTGGCAACACTGCACTAAATATAAACAGTGGACTATTTGGTGATGACAGGAACACTTCCCTGCAATTTTGAACCATGGCTAGATGGAGAGGTCGGTCAACCCAACCTAGAGCCCAACAACCTTTTCAGGAGCCAGGACATTTAACCATGATCAGATTTAACATACACCAGCCCATACACCCGACACAACAGTAGAAATTGTGGATACTTTTTAGAAGACATTTAGGAACTAATCTGGCAACAGTCTGATCACAAGATCGCTACAATATTTTAAGTCCATGTAGATGTTCGAACTCGCATTCCTCCAATTAAGAGCCAGATACTTTACCACTTGGCCACCATGACCTCTAATGTTTTTTAGAAAAAAGTGGAATGTTTTAGAAAAAGCCATAAAGAGCCAACTCCATCGAAAAGAGAGTATCTCATCCTACCTGAAAGATGTTGATAATTTGAACTTGAGTAACCTTTAAAAAAAAAACTCCACACATACAAGATTAAATCTCAAGATTAACGGATGTAGAAATCAACTTACATCATCAGTAGTATGGAAGGCTTTTCAACCCCAAACTCACCTGAGTATCTTGAGGTACCACAGACGAAGATCAATTGTTCATTGAGATATCGCCCAAGGTATCTTTAATTTTAAATGTATGAAAGAAATCGTTCTTTTCTAGCGATTCTCACTGGTTTTAAGATGTGGCTAAGTTGAGATGACTACAACCTAAAAACAAAAATGATGATTAATACACTATCAGTAACTAAAAATATTAATCATATACATTATTTCTATTGCAAATGAGTATTTGTAATTGCATACATTGTAAATGCATCACTTGCACATGCAATACAAAATGTGCACTTCATGAATCAAATTTTAAATTGACGAAATGTCTATTTTTAATGTCTCATACATCTCATTTTTACTATTCATGAAATGTATATCATTTCATGTTATATATTTAAGTTAAAGTTTAAATTAAGTTATAACAAAATAATGCAGTTCCTGATTATTGTATGCCATTAATGTAAGTATAGTGCCTTTCATACTTTTAATAAGTAGACACGAGAGGGCACAACATTTCTCCAAACTACAACTTTTTTGCTTAAAAATAGAGAAAAGCCCCATGCAAATTAGTCTATTCTTTCACCAGTATAGTATTTCAAAATCCGATTCCAAAGTAATTTCTCTTATATTGGGATCTTTTATTGGCAGCAAAGCCTTAAAAAAAATATGCATCATGTGAGATTATTAATTTATCAAACAAGTGTAGTTATTAATGAATTAAGTTATTAATAAATTTTCAGAAAACAAAAAAAAATTACTGAAATACGGTTAAAAATAACAAGATTTTTCTGCTTTATATTGGTTAGCAAAAATGGCACACTTTAGTGAAAGGAAAAAAATCGTTTGACATTCGTACAATTTTATAGGGCTTTATGAAACTAAACTTCAAGGGGGAAAATATTAATTCTGAAGTGTGTGACAACACTACCTTAACATTCAACAAGAGATTGAGTTGATGTGTAGTGCAACAACTTATCTTACCTCTTATTGCCAATTAACAATTGTTAGACAGCATTATTTAATTTTTTTCTGTCCTATTCCTTCCTGGACACAAACCAAAGAAGAAAATATTTTCTCCCATGGATATCAATGTTGTGCGTTAATATTAAATGGCACAATTTCTCATAAATGGAAAAGGCGGAAACTGCCATAAGACGCCGCCAATTTTGAACTTATCATCTATTTGATCCAAACATCGCAGAATTTCTGTTCTGAAATTATCTGAATACCCAACTGATAAACCTGAATACCTTATACCTGAAAAAAAAAATTAATGTCCCCAACATGCGGAAGTCTAAGATAATAAATAAAGTTTTACACTAATGAATTTGACATTTTTCAAACACTTCTAATTAATGCGTAGTTTTAAAAGCCCTTAGCAGAGTACTTTGCCATCAATCCTTTAAAAAAAAAACAATTTAAATCCACATAATTGCTGTCGATCTGTACACAAAAGGATAACAAAAGTTTTAAAAAACGAACATTTTAACTTTTTTTTAGTTTTATATCCTCAGGTATAAAATTTCCGTTACATTGTTAGGCATAAATTCTTATCTGTCATTTACTTGAACCCAAACATTGCATGGAAGCAACTGCTGACTGTTTTTGAGGTGGATTGCAGTGTAAAGAGTGCAGAGGGGACACTTGTAAGCTTTCGAAGGCAGGAAGGAGCTGCTGCCAGTTTTGGAGGTGGAGTGCAGAGGACACTTGTCGGCTTTAGAAGGCAGGGAGAAGTTGCTGCCAGTTTTTGAAGTGGAGTGCAGAGAGTACACTTGGAGGCTTTCGAAGGCAGGGAGGAGTTGCTGCCAGTTTTTGAGTGGAGTGCAGAGAGAACACTTGGCTTTAGAAGGCAGGGAGGAGCTGCTGCCAGTTTTTGAGTGGAGTGCAGAGAGGACACTTGGCTTTAGAAGGCAGGGAGGTGCTGCTACCAGATTTTTGAGGTGGAGTGCAAAGAGCAGACAGGACACTTGGAAGATTTCGAAGGCAGGGAGGAGCTGCTGTCAGTTTTTGAGGTGGAGTGCAGAGAGACACTTGTAGGCTTTCGAAGGCAGGGAGGAGTTGCTGCCAGATTTTGAGGAGTGCAGAGAAGACACTTGGCTTTAGAAGGCAGAGAGGAGCTGCTGCCCAGATTTTGAGGTGGAGTGCAGAGAGTACACTTGGAGGCTTTCGAAGGCAGGGAGGAGTTGCTGCAATTTTTTTAGTGGAGTGCAGAGAGGACACTTGGCTTTAGAAGGCAGGGAGGAGTTGCTGCCAGTTTTTGAGTGGAGTGCAGAGAGGACACTTGGCTTTAGAAGGCAGGGAGGAGCTGCTGCCAGTTTTTGAGTGGAGTGCAGAGAGGACACTTGGCTTTAGAAGGCAGGGAGGAGCTGCTACCAGATTTTGAGGTGGAGTGCAGAGAGTACACTTGGAGGCTTTCGAAGGCAGGGAGGAGTTGCTGCAATTTTTTGAGTGGAGTGCAGAGAGGACACTTGGCTTTAGAAGGCAGGGAGGAGCTGCTGCCAGTTTTTGAGGTGGATTGCATCGTGCAGAGAAGACACTTTAGACGGCAGGGAGGAGCTGCTGCCGGGTTTTTAAGTGGATTGCATCGTGCAGAGAAGACTTGAAGGCTTTCGAAGGCAGAAAGGAGCTGCTGCCAGTTTTTTAGGTGGATTGCATCTTGCAGAGAAGACACTTGGAGACTTTAGAAGGCAGGAAGAAGATGCTGCCAGTTTTTTAGATGGAGTGCATCGTGCAGAAGACACTTGGACACTTTAGACGGCAGGGAGGAGCTGCTGCCGGGTTTTTAAGTGGATTGCATCGTGCAGAGAAGACTTGAAGGCTTTTGAAGGCAGGAAGAAGCTGCTGCCAGTTTTTTAGGTACATTGCATCGTACAGAGAAGACTTGAAGGCAGGAAGAAGCTGCTGCCAGTTTTTTAGGTACATTGCATCGTGCAGAGAAGACACTTGAGAGACTTTAGAAGGCAGGAAGGAGATGCTGCCAGTTTTTTAGGTGGATTGCATCATGCAGAAGACACTTGGACACTTTAGATGGCAGGGAGGAGCTGCTGCCAGGTTTTTATGTGGATTGCATCGTGCAGAGAAGACTTGAAGGCTTTCGAAGGCCGGGAGGAGCTGCTGCTAGTTTTTGAGGTGGATTGCATCGAGCAGAGTGCAGAAGACACTTGGAGAC